>JAIPRM010005407.1:0-20631 GCA_025469315.1 Stegophylla sp. TES_Ste_2020 | reverse complement strand
TATTAATTTCCCTCGTTCAGAATCGTTTTATTCAAGAAATGATTTATTGTTTCTTTAAAATTGAATACACCCATCAAGAGAATCCCACCCGTAGTGCGAAGTATTTCCGGGGTTTTTTTTTTTTTTTTTGGTCGATCGCGACAACCTAGAAAAACTCGGAGGTCGATCGGAAGGCTATTAAAGTTGGCCACCCCTGCCCTAGGGGTCATAATTTATTTACGTGCGTTCTACATTTGTTTTACAATGAATACATCGTTATGTTTCGACAGCAATATCATAAATCGTAAATTGTACTAAAATGACGATAATTGAATGTAAATTATGACTTACGTAAGAGTGTGTGGACTTGGAAGCAGTTGGGAATTTTTTTGAATATTTTCATGGTGGGGGTGGATTTGGTTAATATTATAATATTTTGAAACACGGAAATGGGAATATTATGTTTGAATTGAAATAAAAAGGCCGAACATACTTTACACCATAGGTATTCTTCGCACCTCGGGTGGGATCTCATGTGGAATCTCGGGTGGAATCCTTTTTTTTGAATATTTTTATAGGATTTAAGCCTAATGGACATAATATCATAATATTCATATTATAATCTATCGAGTCTACTTATTAATATATGAAAATGTTCGATAAATCTCTTAATTTTGCGCATTATATTATAGATTATAATTTATAGTATCATATCATTTACTCGATTACCCGTTTAGCGTGCACACAACGATTACTGTACTATTATCACGTGCTACGTGCCTACTGCCTACTTTGTATTTATTTGACTCGTACAATTATTCATGAAATAAAAACCTCGCACTCTCAGTTGAAATTTCGGGCGTTGTGATTCTCTACCCTCACCGCCACCACCCTCACCACCGACTATACGCACGCGGTGTATAATTTGCCGACAATTTTCCCTATTGGTTCGTTGGCAGTCCGATGTCAGTTCGGTAACGCCACTAAGAAAGTGACGCGAACAATATTGAAAGAAAAAAAACTCTGTGAACGCCGTGGACCTCGAGCAACGGACGATAAGACGAAAAACGCCCGGAAGGGTTTATAATATATTGTAGGAAATTCTAAGCTGTATAAATAGTATATAATATGAACACCACACGGCAGTCCTTTTTGTGTATTATACAAAGTTGTTAAACTCTCGAGTCCGCGCGGGTCGACGTGATGTTTTAAGTTCGAACGTCAAAAATAACGTTACATCGACTTTTTAAAAACGAACACTCGACATCGGCAGCTGCTACACCCACAGCCGTCGTCGATGTCCTAATTATTGTTCGGTTTGCGGTGTACAAAACGTTTCTACACCACGAATATATATATAATATCATAATAACAATTTGGTTATGTAACGACGTTTGCCATCAATTCGTATTTTCCGTACGCACGCAAAATACGTTATTTATTTTACGATATTTTATATTTATTATATGGGCGTTTCGCTTTTCGGCCAAAACATTACTTTCATTCTCCGGTCACTGTCCCTTTTCGGCTGACTCGTTTTCGTATGAACGTATAAGCGAACAAAAAAACGCCCCGGACATACTTTGTGAGCGATATTTACTCCTCGAGCGGGATACTGTTGGTGGGTGTGTTGAATTTTAAAGAAACGATAAATCATTCCGTCTCTGTTCTTAGCCGGAACGTAATAACAAATCGCATTCGCTTTTCTCTCCGATCGGAATCTAAAATATCCGGACATACTATGGATATTTTTCAGTTCTCGAACAGGATATTTACATCTCTCTTACTACGCGCACACAACATTTAGACGCTTTGCGTACACGTCCGATAAAAAGCATTCTATAAAAAAATATGTATATAAAGATCGTTGCAAAACCACTAGTTTATTCGCTCCATCGAGTGAACCGATATTTTAGGAACCACTCGTACTAGCTAGAATGTTACACGCACAGTACGAAGAATTTATGGTTCTGTATTATAATGATGTCACTCATCTTTCCGTGCACAACGATGATAAAACACACGCGCCTATTTATATTTTTCCTGAACTAATTTTCGTTAATTAATTAAGGTACGCGGTAACTGTCATAGTTGAAAAATAAAAACACATAACGTGTAATGAATACGTGTTATCGAAAATCATACATATTTTTACCTAAATTGACCTTCAATATTAATTGTGCGATATAATATACGATGAAAACGAGTGCTTTTATTTTTCGCATAACGTACAAAATCGTAAGAGCGTGTCCTGAAACAGATAATATAGCACTCTGCGGAAGCTAAGCCCCCCAAAACCACTCAAAGCCCACTAAATTATTTTTTTGGAAATCGTATAAGGTCAATGTCAATGTTAGATTGGAATGCTAAATCGAACAAATATATAAATTCCTCCCTCCCTCCCACAATTTCGTATCCTAATGGTGCTAATGAACAACCCCCTATATTTCTGGTCGATGATAGCCTTTGATCGATGAGTTAATTATTACATATAAACTGCAAAAAACCGTGTTTTAAAAGTAAATAATTTAATCGAACATGAACAACGCCGATTCGGTCAATTTCGTTGTGTCGGTATTATAATATGACCCACTCCCGCAAACGATAAAATTCTCAAACGGAATTGCGCGACATAATGCAACTAGTAACTACACATTATAATTTCGTACAATGAAGTGTATTATTGAATTCGTCGTTGGCCGGAACGTGTAAAAATTTACGCCCACGGGATATTTTATGATAAACAAGATTCTTTTTTCGTCTCGCGGAAAATTCAAGACATATAATATATTGGTTCGCACAATTTCCTCTTTTTCACGCGCGTGCGCACACATACACTATTAATACAAGTATAATAACGATACAATAACAAATATTGTAATGTAATCACTACGCGGACTCGTATATAATATCATTACGACGCGCATATTTTCCGTAAGCAAATCATATTGTTGTTTGCTCATAGTTTTTTTTTTTTTTTTTATTGTTTCCCCCTACCCGTTTTTCTGCGGCACACAATGAAAACGAAATTCGGCAATAACTTCGTCGTACGTTCGAACAGTGGCATCGAAAACTCGGCGATCTAGTGCGACGCACACGCACGCGCGCACTATTGCCGGCGGCGTGTGTTTAGAGTTTTAACTATTTTTGGCGGCCGTCCTCGGGTAACGCGTAATCACGTAAGCCCGTGGGTGAGTATTAATTACACCGCGATTAGTGACATTGAAAAATTAAAGTATAAAAGAAGAAGAAAAACGCATACGCGCGATGAGAACAATAATTGATTCGAGACGATTTTGAAGGGCAATGTGTACGCGTGCCGAACGCCCATGAGTGAGTGTATGTGTCTGCAGTAATGGCGCACAGATAATGGAGGAACGAAAACCGCGTTATCGACTCTCTAAATCGCCGCGTGAGGGTGAAATTATTGTTATAAAATGAAAAAAATAAAATAAAATTTCGCGGATATAATCCGTATTATGGATATTCTTCCGAAACTGACTCTAAAGATTTCCAAAGAAATCGTAAATGTAATTAAATCGACCGTTGTGAGTCATCTCCGGGGCGAGAATAATATTAGATATATGTTGCGGGTAAAGTAGGAAAATGGGTAGTGTACACATTACCCAGGTAGTGTATACATTATCCACCTCAAATATGTATAATGTACACAATATCCAGTGTGATGTGAATAAAGTATGAGCTACATTCGGTAAGATGAAAAATAAAATTATTTAAAGATAAATAATTAGGTACATAGGATAAATAATTAGGTCACATTGATAGTTTGTTCTTCTTTCGTATAATTTACGCCAGAGTAGGTTAGTTTACCGAGTGTTTGGTCGACTTGCTATGTTCGTCAACGCCCCGCCCGGTCCGCAAATCCATAAAATCCCTCGGCTTGCTGTGCAACGTGGAGGCATTTCGGCTTGATAATCGACTTGCTGTGCAACTATTATCTACAATTTATATTTTATCCGTTTATCGTAATATATTTGATTAAAACACTTCATCCACTCAGCGGTAGATAATGTGCAAATTACCCGGTTAAAGTACAAAATAAACGTTTTACAAGTAATATTTTTAATTTATCCAACAGGCACGGGTAGTGTTCACATCACCCGGGTAATTTGTACATTATCCGATTTTCGTAACATATTATATACTTCACAAACTGGGCATATTACGTTTTTACAAAGCCTAGATAGGAGACTGTAAAAAAACTGTAATACGATAAACGCCCACGCGAGGTCGGGAAAGGGAAAATTATTGTATAACGAATAATAATAATAATAATAATAATGATTTTATATTTACGTGTTTACGTACACATTGATCGGTCGTACGCGCGTATGTGTGTGTGTGTGTGTGTCCTCGTACACTTAGACATGTTATAATAATAGTGTATGTGTTTGTGTGTGTATATTTGCACGTTCGCATGTGTGTGTGTGTGTGTTTGGTCTGGTGTAATTGACCTACAGACACACACTAGAGTACACGTCGTGCGGTCATTGATTCGACGGGGTACCTTTTAGGAGAACCATACGTGTACATGTATAAGCCCCCGACAAGGTCACCGGAAATTGCGTTTCGTTAACGATTGTGTTATACATATTTATCACAATAGATGTGAATTCGGTGTAAACTATTTTTGTTTTAATATTTAATCACGTCGAAACCGATACGGATGGGGGAAAAAAAAAAAAAGGAAGTGCGTATAGTGAAAGAAGGAATATCGTAGAGAAATATTATATAAGACGTAGCTGCGTGACCTGGTAGTGACAGACAGGACTCAACCCCGTTAGCGCAATTAAGATGAACAATTTTGGAGGACTATAACATATTTATTTGTTTGATTTAGCCCAATTAAAAAATGTCCGACAAAATGTTTGGGGGGGGGGTTGAGTATTTTTTTAAAGAAGTAAAAGCTTAGCTCCCTAGCCCTATCCCCCTCTTATTGTGCCTATAATAGCCCTCTCAGCAGCGGTGAATCCAGGAAGAATGGGGTAAATACCCCTTCCTCATAGCTACCCCCCACCTGTTTTTCTTATAGTAAATTCATTCTACTTTACGTGCATTAGAGAATTAATAATTTTGCAACGTTTCTGAACAATGATAATTATTATAGTTTTTAATGAAATACCGAAACATAAATTTCGTTTTTCCAAATTCGAGTCAGCCGTTAAATATTTTTTACGAATTTCGCGTCGAATGCTCGAGAAGTTTTCGGGAAATTTTAACGAATATATAAATTATATAAAATTCAGAAAATAATTCGAAAAACGCGAATCGTACAGAATGAGCGTGCGTTTTACGAACATAGAACAATAGTAATAGCAGTAAAAATTATAATAAATTATTAATTAACGTTGCGAGTGAGCTGTTGCCGATGTGAACCGACCGAGTGCGCAGAGTCGCGGTGGGAGAGACCGAGATACCGAGAAATCGGTTATTGCGTAATAATTATTAGAGGTTTGGTAATCGATTTTGGTAATGACCCTGGACAACGTTACCGTGTTTACCACGTGCGCCGTGTGTAAATACACGGTTTGTGTGTTTATTCGGGTCGAGTGAATGTCGTTCGCGGGGTGCACATACAGTATAATAATAATAATAATAATATATTAATACAATAGCGGCCACCTGCGGACGGAGAACACGGGGGTACTGACGTTTTTAAGTGCGATATAATTATTACACTTTAACCTTTTGACTTCAATGCGTTCAACACAGTACTAAAACGTTATTAATCGAATCCTCTTTCAGTGGGTGCAGTGTGGGAAAAGTCCACATGTACGTTATTTATTTACCTATTATATATTATATAAGTACGACACTAGTCAGTAAGTTTTTTACAAATAGATTTTTTTTTTCATTTTAAAACGACATACACTAATACACTACCCCCGTAGTACCAAACGCGTCCAATGAACTTGTCGGTAGCCAGTTGAAAAACTTTCGACATTTATCGTATTTTCATTTTTGCCAATATTAGAGTTTTTAATTTCACTCTAGCGGCTTAAAGTTTTATAGGGACTTGTTTAATTTAATATTAAACCGATTTACTCGATTCGTATTGCAACGAGTAGTGGGAGAACGTTTTAAATTTGTTCGACTCTATTGCCAGAGCGGTGCTAAACTTTATAAATGAACAGAATTTAAAATTTGAATATTACCGGCGAAAGCAGTGCCCGACAAAATGTGTTGAAAGTTTTCCCACGCAAAATCTAATTAATCTAACAAATTACCATCTAATTTTGTTGACTATTTTTTATTGTTGTCTGATATTGTTCCACTATCGAAAGAAAAATAATAAATCTGACATTTAATATGCGTGATATTTAAATTTTTAGTTTTCCGAATGACGATCACCTGTACGTTTATCTCGGCAATCCGAAAGAAAATATTGATGCTTACGCTTTTATTTTTCAATCAGTTATTTAAAAATTGCGGAAAAAGCATTTCTAAAGTTAAAAATAGCGAAGCGGAGAAGCTGGGTGAAGCCATGCGGCAAACATTTACTACCACTTCTCTGCTACCATAAATTTGAAATGTTTATCATATTCCTTAGACCAGTGACACTTGACCTGTCGTACGCGTACCCCTAGAGAATTTAATTGTTTTCCACGACATTTATTTTCATGCATAATTTAAGGCTCACAGGGAATATCACGTAATGTCAATAACAATGGAAAAAAAAAATAGATAACGTTAAAAAAAATGTTAGGTTGAAATCGTTAGGTAGTACGCGAAACACTGGTAAAGTGTCAAAGGGTAAATGAATGGAAAAAGGTTGAGCAACGCTGTCTAATACTATTGATCGAAAGAAAAATATTTAAATTCAAAATATAAATATGCTTTCATAGTACTATATTACAAAACAATGATTGAAAACTAAAGAAACTTAAAAAAAAAAAAAACGCGAATAAAATCATTAATATTTATAAAAGTCCAGTACATAATATATTTGTTGTTTCTAAAGTTACATAAAAAGAGTTTAGAAAAAAATTGTATATTACAAAAATACCTTTGACCCTGACACACCGGTCAGTATCTATGTGATTTTCGAAATAATCGACAAATTTCTCTTCACACACAGACAATAATTATTATAATCAATATAATATCTACGCGTTTTACGCAGTAAAAAGTCAAAATAATTATCTTTTAAAAAAAAATTTCGTGTCCTTAATCGATTTTTGTTTTGTAAAAAATTTACGAATGAGAATCCACATAAGTGCGTTATGTTATACGTTTTAAGCGATATTAAAAAATAAAAATAAATAACTCAACTCGGTCACCGAATACGAAAACATCTCGATTTCTTTGCTCGTTTTTACTTTTTTCTGACATTTAAGGACTCGGACACGTTTACTGTGCGTTCCAACAATCGCTCAACGTGCAGATGCACATTGTGCAAGACCGAAGAATATACGATGTTTTTTTTTTTTTTTTACGATTATTATTGCTGTCACCGCCCGTGGTCACCGTGACAATATTTTGAGAAAACGACATTAATTGTTCTTCACCGTTTTTTTCCGCCTTCAGTTTCAAGGTCGGTGAGCACAAAAAAAAACAACCCTTATCGTCCGAACGACACGACAGTTTGCGAGTGACGATATTCCGAACACATTTTTTTTTCTCCTTCTTTCTTTTTAACTTTTTTACTTGTGTTTTCTTAACAAAACTGAACAAACCGAATTCGTAACGGGCAGTGTGTTTCGCGGCAAAAACACTCGAACGATTTTACACGGAGCTTCGCATTCGAATGCTTTCTGTATATTATTATTATTATTATTATTATGTAAATAACAATGCAATTTTTCGTCCAAACGATAAACAAATATTGTCGTCGATAGATATTATAAAATTCACGTGCAGTTGAAGTATCCGCGTGAAATGCACCGATTTATCGCAATTGCATTTTTAAGGTCAAACTCGATTGATTTTAAATTTAGAAGTTTTGACAATTAATTTATCTGATAAACAGTAATTAAATAACAATTGTTAACCGACTCGTATACACCTATTCTATAAAACACTTATACGCGTACGCGTGCTCTGTGTAGGCATCATTGTGTTCAATCGACATAATATTATAATCGTGTACAATATTGGTTCGTTACAGTATTCTGTTTACACAAATACCTAGGTACTCAGATTATTAATATCGTGTTCAATGGCGATTACCGAATACCTACTTGAAAATCAAACTGAACGATTAAAACGTTGGCATTGAAATTTTTCTGTTTTTTTTTTCTTTTCTGCAAACAATCGAATACGACAGCCAAAGCTGAGCTAATTATGATAAGTTATAAGAAACTTTTAACTCGACAACGTCAGAAAAGTATAGACTTAAAAAATAAGTAATTGTATATATATATATATATATTGCAAATAATTTAAACACTACTTAATCGTTTTAATGTAATTAAAGTTCTTTCTAAAGAGTCATTAACCAATTTCAGTTTTCGAGTGATGATGTTATTTTTTCTATAAACACTCTTTCGTGTAGTAATAATATACTTATCCAAAATTTCGTTCAGAAACTCATTAAATCAATACATTACTCTGAAATGAACTTTAAAGTGATTATTTTTTTAATTTCTCAATAGTTTTGGGTGAGCTATCTGAAATTTGAGATAAAACGGTAAAATATACTGTAAATTAGATTTTCATAACTCCAAAAATAGTAGTTCTGAAAACTTGAAATACACACCCCTGATTAGCAATACTGTCATGCAGACTAAAAAAATTTTCAAGAATAAATATAAAATTTTTAAAATTGCAACAATAAATTTAACACATTTTCTGAAATATTGGCTAAATTGAAAAATTTTGATAAGTGATTAAAATTAGAATCATAGCTTAAATGTATGTTAATCATAAAAATTTCAGATTTTTTTTCTTTAATAATACATGTATTAAATAATATTAATAAAAATTAATAACATAATCAATGAACGCATATAGCTTCTAAGGTGGAAAACTTTATATAAGCTTAATTATACTTACGTACATAAGTTACTTACATAAGTCTGTTTGAATTAGAAATTTTTTCAAAGCAATTTTAAAAGTTCGGCTTTTATGTTTTATATTTGTGTATGTGCTTGGATACATTATTATTATTTTTTTTATTGATATAAATGAGTATTTTGTCGACATCAATATCATTATTTTTTTTGTGAGGGCAATAAAATTAACAATTTTCTTACTTGAACAAGGTTTTATTTTCTTGAAAATTTCTAACTCAGCTACTCGAATTCATTTGTATTTAAAATTAATTTTGACTTTGTTCAGTTATTTGGTTTTAAGCATATCGCGTACCTTCATTATTTTTAACAAAAGTTAAAAAAAATTTTGGCGAAATTTCCCAGTTTTAACGACAACACCTGTCCAGAACTTTTACAGTTTATAAACTTCCATGTTCCTAAATTCCATTCACGTTCCTGTCCCACTTTTGAAATCGCCTTTCATCGAACATCTTTAACCCAATTGATAGAATAGCCAGAGAGTGCAATAAATTAAAATTTGATTTGTTTAATATAAATGATTTGTATTCCTTAAAACACTGTTTTTAGCATCCTGATGCATATTACTAAAATTATTTTTTCATACTTTGTAATTTAATTTAATATTTTGTTTCTTAATTAATACTACTGTCTACTATTGTACTATATCTTTATTCTAACAATGTTAATGTTATTATTATATATTTTTGTCACTGTACTTGAGCCCACCTGGGCGTTTATACAAATAAAAATAAATATATAAAAAAAAAATACAATTTATGCGAATGTCTCCGCGATCACGAAATCTTTTGAAACGTACGCATCGTTAAACAATCACACACGTTAAAATATTTTTTACTAAAAATCTCATGAAATGACTTACCCATATACCAGTGGTTCTCAACCTTTTTTCAGCCACGGACCATCATTTACGGCTTTCAGAGTATGACTACTGACCATGGTGATACATGAGGAGGGAAGGGGAAAGATTTATCCCCCAAAATGTATTGAAAAGCGAAAAAACGATGACCTTTTCTTTTTGCTTCCTAAACACTCATATTAAAATTGATAATCAAAAACAAAAAACTCATTTGTTTTTTCAAATTCTATAAAAATTAAATATCTTTTCGGATCTATCCATCTGTGAAATGTGATTTGAGTTATTTCTTTGCAATGGATCAATTATTAGGGATTTAGTTCGAAAAATAAAAATATACGTATTTGCATTTTTCTTATAATAACCAAATAAATTAAATACGTATTATTATGTTATTAATCAATAGTATGGCATTTGATGTCATTGACAGATATTTAACTATGGGCACATAAATATCGTGAAAATTCTATTTATTTATTTTTTTAGTACTACACCAAAAATAGGTTTTTTTGCAATAAAACACGGACCGGTGGTTGTTACTATGTTATATATTATATTATATACTATGTAGTTCTATGTACTAGTTACCACGTTATTATACACTATTATTACATTAGAAACACAGAAAACGAACTTCCGCAAATAATGCATACAAATGCGAATTAAAAAATAAATAAATAAATAACGCTTCCGTGCAGGCGGATTATCTATATGAATACTAAATGCACATTGGTCGGGTTAGTTTATAATATTATTATTATGTTTTCTTTCTCCGCTGTGCACGGTCGAGTTGAGCAAATAATTGGGCGTGGAAAATTTGCAGTGAATGACGCCATGACCGTCAATATAAATTTCATATTAAAGGGGGAAACATATATATATATATATATTTAATTTATTGCATTCGAACCAGACAACGTGTGGCCAAAATAGACTTCCATTTTTCTTTTTTCTTTTTTTTACACGCTAATCGGCATTGTATTTATCTTTGGCCAACAGTGTTGTTTCACGAGCAATGCCCTTTGTAGACGGGGTCAATTGCGTTCGATTTTCAAGACCAGTTTTATATAATATATTATATTATATATGTACGCTTCGTGCCATTGTGAATCCCATCACATCGGCGCAACATTATATTACAATGTACCTACATATAGTAGTAACACGTAGTTGATATGTACCTACATTAAGCTGGAATAACTTGTCAAAAAAATAATAATATAAACGGTAAACCATTGTGTTAAATCGAGTAACTTCTTTAAAAAAAAGGACGCACACGAACATACAACTCACGAAGGTACGCGTATCTACATGTACACGTGTATGGCGTGTGTGTGTGTGTGCAAGCCCTCTACACCGACTTTTTGGCCCCTTTAAATTAAAATTTGTTTAAGTTATCAGCCATTTTGGTATTGTTGGACAATTGTCGTTCGAAAAAATAAAATCAACAACATGGAACGACAAAGAATTGTTAAACAAGTGATCTTCTAAAATGTGTCATCGACTCTTTGAACGTCAAGAACCCGGGATCTCGAATTCCCAAATACATTTTAATTGTAATAGTTATGTATACAAGCATTTGATTTGAAGTCATAACATAATAAATCGGTAATAATTTTAGATTATCATAAAATGTATATGAATAAACTGGTTAGATTAGGACAAAAACGCTTTTAAAAATTTTCCAAATCTTATGGAAATTCAAACATAGATAGACAACAATATGGAAAATATTTTAGCAAAAGAAAATTTTGAAATTATAAAATAAAATTATCTACTAAGTATAAAACTGGTTGAGTACAATATTATTTTTGTTATATTAATTTACTTTAAAATTTTTATTATCGAAGCGCAGCGAGGAGTACTTTTTTAAAGTTATACTCATACTTACATTTATGTTTATCAATACATCTAGGGGCGCAAAATAATTGTGCCCCCTCGTATGTCTACCACTAATGCACTCCGGACTTCTACACCGTGGTATTCGTTTGCTGTGGGGTGGGACCCTCTCCCCCGAAGGGTGCGGAAGCGATTCGCGGATCCCATTGTAGTTTGAATAATGAACAGATAACATTGTATGTGTATACATGGTTTTGCAGGAACGAATCGATTGAACCAAACGGGGTCGGTCATTGGAACGGACACGACTACGCTACATAATAATAATATAAAGGTATGCGCAGACGGACTGCCTGCAGTGTAGGTTTTTATATTTTGAGGTTATCGCACAGACCAAGTTCACGGTCTCAGTCTAGTTCACGGAAAACACGTCGTCGAGGCACCGGCAATAATCGCGTAAATATTATAATCTGCTGCACGGAGAGTTAAAATGAAATAATAATAATAATAATAATAATCGGCACTGTTGCAAATTGCAATGCGATGGTAATGGAATACACGAGTGTCAAAAGAGTGAATGACAGTGGTTGCAACGTAAGCTTTTGTGTAAAACCGGTAAACTGCGGGAGGGGAACTGGCTCCTTTATGATGTTACTGATGCGCGAGCGAATTATGTTTGATTTTTACTTTCATGATTACGGGCAGTCGTCAAAGATTAAATTACTCGAATCACTCGATAAATTCCGACCGGACACGAACAGTGTTTTCCCCGTTTTATTTCACGCCACTTACGGACTGTTTCAACAAATATTATAAAAGATACAATTTACAAAAACTTTTTAAATTTTTTATCTAGGGGATAGGACACATGAGAATGACTATTATAGATAAAAAATTAATTATTTACGTATAATACAAATTGTATTATATTTAATTAGTAACAAATATCACGTCCCCCCTAAGAATTCTGAACACCTCCCACCCCAGAAGAACCCGTCCCTTATATATTGGTAAACTCTGCTCCAAAATAATGTATCTGAACCGAGTTACAAATTACGCGTCAAAGTTACATACGGTGTATAAGTTAGGTACGTGGAAAATTTTAAAAATTAAAAATTATATTTCCATTAAATCGTTAAAGCAGTGCTTTTCCCGACCTATTGTTACTCCTGTTCCCTTTTTTGATTTAAAAAAAAAATCTCTACCTCTGATTTATTTTATTTTATTTTTTAATCATACGGGCTCGGCCTTTTTTACATAAAATATTTGAGATAACAAGCAATTAAAATGGTATAACAATAATTTATAACATAAAAGTAATACTTAATTAAATTAATAACAAATCATTAAAGGCAGGGTCTGCATTGGCAATCGACATAAGACACCTTAACGGTTCATTAGCCACATAGTTGGTATGTCCATGAAGGAACTTTAAAACAAATTAGAGAAAGCAGGACAGGTGATTCGATATTATTGTTTAATAACTCCGCAAGGAATTGTATACCAACTATACGTCGACGTACAGCTAAGGAAATTTAAATCATAAAATACATCGATAGGTTATGTGTATGGGGATGGTAATTTAAATCCATCATTAAATAATCGAAAAAATAATTGCTGAGAAGTTTTAAATCACCATAGGAATTGACGCATAGAAATATGATATGGTAAAAAATCAAAATTAATTGATGAAAAAAATATTCGTATCGGCTGTTGATAACAATTTATTCTCACAAACTGAATTTACTCTATGTTACCATATTATAATATTAGTCTAATGCATGTAACCCACAAACCATATACGCTAAATAATAAATAACAATTTATTCTCAAGAAAATAATATTCAACTAAATACAATAAATACAATTGATAAAAACACAACTGCCGTTTACGTGTTACCGATGTGAATCAACTACTAAGTACATCATTATGGATTTATAATTACCGAATTATTAATAATTTTTTTAAAACTAAGGGTTTTGTAGAATTATTTGTTGAGTAAGAATCAGCCTGTAATTTAACCAAATGAAAATCGAGTCAATAAAAATTTTACTCCGCCCTCAGAACATAACTGAAATTACACCCCTGTAACTTAAAAAGATCACTTACATCTAAACCAACGATGACGATAATACGAGGTGCCATTAGCGTAGATAATAAAGAATGGATTGGACGTTCCTATGCTTTCAACGTAAGGCGCCGCGGTCCAAGAGAGCAGATATATCTCTGTCTCATAAATGTGCCTTAATGGTACATTGGTAATACCATAATGGTTACGACGGTTACTTGGTGGGTTAATGCTTTTTATCGTGTGATAATATTATTGTTTGTACAATGATAACTATTTACAATGACCGCGAACCGATTCGAAATTCAAATATTTTATTTTTTCTCCCAAGTCGTATATATGCAAAGCACACGACTCAAGTGTGTATTTTAAAATAAGGGGCATCATAGAAATAAAAATATATATTTATGGAATATTATAAAATATTGTCATGGATCATAAAAAAAAAAAAAGCACCTTAGGTTAATTTTAAGGAACGTGAGATAAAGAACTATGGTCCCACCCATTCTTTATTACCTATGGCTATTAGTGAACGGCTACTTCTCTGTACGAGACGTGTATCAAAAGATCGTGTAAATAATTTATCACTCTTTCTTATCGTGTTTATGTATGATAACATATAATGTAATAATATTATGTACTGATCGAAGAGAAATGTTGCTAAGCCGGTAGTGGCATAATTTCTGTTTTTGAAAGAATTCTATATTATGATTATTTACATAGAAAACTTAAAAATGTGAGTATTCTGTATAAAAATGTAAGCGTTAGTATAAATTACTAAGGAGTCGCATGTAAAAAAAAAAAAAAAAAAAAAAAAAAAAAAAAATACAAAATTGGGGGCCGTGAATCAAAAAAGGTTGAAAACCACTGGCCTGGTGGAACATTCTTGGCCCCAGCCAGTTGTTTAAAGAAGAAGGGTTAGAAATGTTCACACTGTCATTGTTTTAATAAACTAAAATCTACTGCGCGTTTTCGAGCACATCTCTTGAAAACTTCTCGACGTAATAATTATGCCCGTTGTACTGTGCCAGTTATATTAGGCGCATAATATCGTTTGATGTTTCCGAAAGTGCGAGCGGTCTAGGAAAATAAATAAATTAAAAGAATACTTGAAAACATACTATAATAATTTACGAATCCTCGACGAAAGTCTATAATGCATGTGCGACAAAACTCGTGATAAATAACAATATTACAATAACGAAACGATTCATTGTCAAAACGTGTATATTTATGATATACCTATATAATAGCGCACGTTTATTATTCGTTTCCGTATAACACATCAATAAACTCTGTAAAGGTTGTTTGGTTTTTTTTTTTTTTTTTTTTCAAGTGCCGCGTGGGATGGACAGGAACAAAGTGTTTATTAACGTGCGTTGTCCTCACGCTAAATCAATATTTTCGTAGAATTCATAATCGCTCGGGCGAAGGAGAAAACGATATTTTAATACTACGTAACGTGTAATAATATTAAGTGTGTGCGTGGCTCTGTATCAAGGATCACGAATTATTAAAAAATAAAAAATAAAAATAAACGGCCACGATCAATCTGTAGAGTACACTAACGCGTGTCCCTCAGTAGGACATAATTTATTATTAATAGTCATTATTGCACAGATACGAGAATATTGTTTCGAGAATGTCAACTACTTGCTTTACATGACGTGTACCTGGAAGTCTGTCGTGTATTCCGAAGCATTTAAATTCTTAAGGACTTTAATATTCCTCGAAACTGTTGCGTTCACATTATGTTACAGGTAACGTAATAATATCGTTGAGTCTACACGATGAACGAATACTTGTACAAACGGCTTGGAGCTTATAGAAACAGCACTCAAACTGAGAAAAAGATAAAAATATTTATTTCGTTTGGTACGATTGTTTAAACGTTCACGATTCGGTCGAACTCGCGTAATTGTAAATAATTATTAATTATCTCCCGAAAAGCTTTTGTTAACTATTTAGGGCCTTTTTATTTGAATTCTATGCCATATTAATATATACTCGTATAAAAAAAAAAAAAAAAACGTTTACTACATCAAAACAAATCCAAAAAAAGTTATATACCACTGGTTGTTTTCCCAATTACCATATTTAATATATAATAATTGAACTCAAAATTATCATTGTTAACATATCTACTCTATACTATTTTAATATTCGTTTTAGATTCTGAACGAAGTGAAGAAGCTAGTGTTTTTACAATGATGTTTTTTTTTTCTGTGTACAACTTTTCGTATAGAAATACTTGTCCGAAAGTTTCGATCAATAACTTTTTGAAACCCGATACATTGTAGATTGTACTTTAAAGAGGTCATTTTTTGAATTTCTCAATTCTTCAATGGTTTTTTTGGAAAAAACTACCCAAAATTTGACAAAAACGATTTGAAAACCATAATTTTCTGATCAGAATTTTATGAAAATTTAAACTTAGATAGAAAATCCTATAAAAAAGATTTTGGCGCAAGAAAATTTTGAAAATGTGAACAAAAATTTTGGACATTTTTTTTTCTTATATTATTAACTTCCTTCGTTCAGAATCGTTTTACTGAAGAAATGATTTATCGTATCTTTAAAATTTAATACGCCCGTCAAGAGAATACCACCCGTCGTGCGAAGTACACCCATCGTGCGAAGTATGTCCGGCTGTTTTTTCATTTTTTTTTCTGTGTACAACTTTTCGTATGGAAATACTTGTCCATAAGTTTCGATCAATAACTTTTTGAAACCGGAAAGATAGAGTACAAGAATTAATTAATTGTACTTTAAAGAGGTAATTTTTTGAATTTCTCTATTCTTCAATGGGTTTTTTGGAAAAAACTACCCAAAATTTGACAAAAATGACTCGGAAACCATCATTTTTCGATCCGAACTATATGAAAATTTAAACATAGATAAGAAATCATATAAAAAAGATTTCGGCGCAAGAAAATTTTGAAAATGTGAAAAAAAAAATGTTAGACACAGTTTTGTAACATTTATTTTTTATATTATATTAGCTTCCCTCGTTCAGAATCGTTTTATTGAAGAAATGATTTATCGTTTCTTTAAAATGTAATACGCCCGTCAAGAGAATCCCACCCGTTGTAATGCGAAGTGTGTCCGGCTTTTTTAGCACACGTCTACTAGGTGATTTTTTTATTTAATTTGACAGCCTTATAATCGATTATCGGTCGGACGGCTGTTTTGTTGTTGCGAGTAGTAAACCACGCGTCCACCTACTTATTTATTTCGTCAATATTTATGCACTGCCGTACCCGGCTATAGTACATATTATGCGCGTACATACTATATAGAAGGCCGAAGAAATGCGTGTAAAGATCACTCGAGAACAGCGCATTAGCATATAATATTATATTCGTATAATGTTATGTAGATTTGGAATCAGAAAACTTCGTCAGTTTTCGAGACGTGCGTGTACTATATGTATATTATAGGAAAGCTAATCGGGCGCACGCGTGCGCAGTGGTGCTGGGGGCTAGCGTTATAGAAACTCTAAAATCGTTTGACTTTTACTCTTTTCACATTTTTTTTTCATTCTTTCAACGCGATAATAACATAATATTATACTATACTGAGTGATATTATAACGTCGACGACGAGGAAATTATACCGTAGGTATCGAGAGTGCGTGACAATTTGCTAATGTTACTCGGGCGACCCTCCTCCCCAACCGGGGGGGGGGGGTAACCGGCCTGGTAAAAATAGTAACCGGCCTGGTATCTCTATTATTTAAAATTGCGCCGTTTTCCGGTTTGAATTCCGGATTTAATCAATGCTGCAGTTGTTTCGCGTGCGCTCGGCAAACCATATTTTTATGCAAATATTTATTATTAAGTATTCGAAAAATGGTAATCTCCTATGTTGTAATCACTACTTTCTATACGACATCATCGATTCCCATTGTGCCCAACCGTTTAATTGTAGACTACGAGTCGAATTGTGTGAACACTTACATTTTTAGAGCTTAAAAATCATTTATAGATACACATGTATTTTTTTTTTTTTTGGTTACAAAACACTCATCTTTACTAAATTATGTATTTATGTGTTACAAATTGTACATAAATGAGTATTGTATATGAACAATAGCACCTAAATTACAAGAAAACGAGAGATTTGTTTTTATATTTAGATTCTGAACGAAGTAAAGAAGCTAAGTGTTTTTTTAAAACGATGTTTATTTTTATTTTTTATTTTTTTTCTGTGTACGACTTTTCGTATAGAAATACTCGTCCAAAAGTTTCGATCAGTAACTTTTTGAAAACGGATTTGCCTCTAGACGGTACTTTAAAGAGGTCGTTTTTTGAATTTCTCAATTCTTCATTTTTTAGATTCTGAACGTAGTGAAGAAGCTTATGATTTTACAATGACGTTTATTTATTTTTATTTTTTTTTCTCTTTCTGTAAACACATTTTCGTACAGAAATACTTGTCCAAAAATTTCGATCAGTATCTCTATAGAACCGGAATCACACCCAGATGGTACTTTAAAGAGGTCATTTTTCCAATTTCTTAATATTTTTTTTTGAAAAATGTAAAAAACTGAAAAAAAAATTGTCAAAAAACGGCAAAATATGCAATTACCGCAATTTCCGTAAAATTGAAAATTACTTTTTGACATAACTTATAAAATAATGCAGCTAAGGACTTGAAATTTTCACCAACCACTAAAAATAGTCAAGAGAATATTTCATAAAAATTTCAAAAAGATTTGATCAATTTTGAGTTAAGTACAGCATTTTGAAAATTTCGGAAATTTCTAATTTTTTTTTTAGTTTTTATGTAATAAAATTTTTGATTTTTGATATTAAGACTCGAAAATTTAATATGATTTCAATGACATATATGTCTACTTGACCTGAAAAAATCTCGAGAAACGTTAGTCGACTTTTTTTTTTTTATAACTGTTTGAAGTTAAAATTTCGACTAAATTCGTTCGTTTTACCTAAAATCACGCACTTTAACGTACGTATATGAAAATTGGCCAAACCGATTGTTTTGAAATTTGGTGTCTAGATAGAGAATTTCATTACGAATATTTTGGCGCAATAAAATTCTTTTTAAACTCAATAAATCCGTCAAGAGTATCTCACGTGACGTGCGAAGAACACCCGGACGAGCGAAGTACACATTTTTTTTGTTATTATTGTTTTCGAAATTTTGTCGACTTAAACGAAAAATCCAGAATTACATCGACGCGAATGTGTGTGCGTCAGCTGCTTGGAATCCTAAACGCATACAACAATAATATAGTACATACGTTGTGCCCTTGAGCTAAATTTCACATCGAAAACGCCCACACCTGTAATAAATAATAATAAAATACGTGTACACGAATAGTGGAAAAAAAATAAAATAAAATCACGACCGTCTAATATCCAGAGGTTTATACGATGCAGATAATAGTATGCAAATATCACACAAGAGTATTATAATATGGTTTTCCATTTGGATCTGTATCCGAATTTAATTAGCCAATATATTATTATGAGACTGCCGTGGTCGAAATGGGTAAACAAAACACGTTTCACCGGACGCGGTGGTATTTTTTTTTCATTTTTTTTTTTCTCATTATCCGCGTCTCTCGTTCGCACCACGGGTACTACTAATGCAGCTGCAGTGGACGTATGCAGAATGCGCGCGAAAAATCCACTCGGACGATGACCTTAAAATCGCGCCTATTGCATGTGGTTAAAGTGAGAAAAACTAGGAGGGGGGGACTATAGTTCCTAAAAAAAATTAGAGGCGTTCCCAAGCCACACCGAATTGCCAGTTTGCCTTCATTCAAAGGCTAAAAATTATATTGATCAATATATAAGCAAATTGCAAATATACTTGGACAATATAGTCTATAGTCCCCCTTAACCTACTCCTATGCTTATTTGAATTAAATAAATTAACATTAAAAAGAACTGCCATATTTCTAAAAACTATAAAACAAACTCAAAAACAAGCATAACACTCTGTAATCAAATAATAAAAAAAAAAAAAAACAATTATTTTTCGAATTATTGTTCGAATATTCAGCTTACAAAGCATAATATTTCACATCGGAAATAACAAAATCCATAATTATTTTAAAGTAAAGTATAGACAAGAAAGCCAGACATACTTTGCACTAACGATATCAGGTCAGATACTCTTGATAGATGTGTTGAAAATGACGACTCTATATTATTCTTTATATTATTAAAACCTTCCTTCGTTCAGAATCGTCATTTTTGGAAGAAATGATTTACTGTTTCTATAAAATTCTGCACGCCCATCAAGGGTATCTGACCCAAAGAGCCGAAAGCTTTACTTTTTTGTAATGATTTTGAAATTTCGACCATTCAAATAAATTTCTAATTATATTAACGCTTTTTTCCACTCTTTAGTGATCAAAATTAAAGCGTCCCCCCGGAATTTAGAGATTTGACTTGAAGGGGACGCTTGATTGTATTCCAAATAAGACGGAAGACTCCGTCCCCCCTCACTTTAACCACTGGCCTATTGCATATTTATTAATTATGCATATTTCATTATTGAAAATCGAATTTCTTTTGCACTCCGCGATCCACGGCGGTGCCCCGCGTGCACTATACATCAGCTGCTCTCGACGCATAATAAAAAAGCCGGACATACTTCGCACGACGGATAGTATTCTCTTGACGGGCGTATTAAATTCTAAAGAACAGATAAATCATTTCTTCAGTAAAACGATTCTGAACGAAGGAAGTTAATAATATAAGAAAAAAAAAAAATGTCCAAAATTTTTTTTCACATTTTCAAAATTTTCTCGCGCCAAAATTTTTTTTATAGGATTTTCTATCTACGTTTAAATTTTCATAAAATTCTGATCAAAAAATGA
>JAIPRM010005406.1:0-20634 GCA_025469315.1 Stegophylla sp. TES_Ste_2020 | reverse complement strand
GCAACAAGCCGAAATGTCCCCCCCCCACGTTATACGACAAGCCGAGCGAATAAATATGAAGATTTTAAAAACTTGTTCCCCCACTAACCTGTAAAACAAATTAAAAAAATAATAAATATGTACCAAGTGAAGTGTGTCTTCACATTGTATCCAGGCTTTAGGACCTGCAGCAATGCTAGCATGTTCACAAACGACAGATGGTAGACAGACAGAGGGCAGACGACAGGCTATAAAAGACAGACAAGGCGACAGGTACCAAACCAACCTAACCTAACCTACTTAACCAATCTAACAGAAGAGAAGATATGATGAAAAAAGCTATGATAATGGATCCCCTGAATCCGTGGGGCCCTGGGGCAGGGGTAAATTGTCCAAAGACTTTTTAACTATCGTTTTTTGGTGAGCCCGTTAGCATGCCCCTAAAGGCATGAGCCCCTCCACCACGACAAGGTGGGCTCATGGAGGGGGGGACCTACCTACCTACCTACCTAACCTACATAACGCGCACACGAATTCCGTTTTAAATACTACGTGTACTTATAAATTTAAGTTAAAACACTTATGTACCTTCACATTATTAAGATTACGTCCAGTACACGGCATCAGGCGACTTGAGCAACCACACAGGTTGTTAACTGCGAATTACCGATGCTCTCTCCACCATCACGCATGCGTACCTTCAGCGAACCGAATAACGCAAGAAAACAAGGTGTCAATAAAAAAATAAAAATAAAATGTAAACATAATAGATAAAACAGATTTAGTAAGAAGAAAGAGAGAGAGAAAGAGAGAGAGAAAGAGAGAGTGAGTGAAACCGATCAGCGAGACGACCTATCCATGCCGCATCGGTTTGAACACTGACGACGAGACGACGTCTAACAACTGCTATGCATTTTATTTTATTATTGAAAGCAAAACGATTGTCATTGGTTGAAACTATGTCCGTACCTGATTGGCTGTTAGGATATTTAATCAAATTAGATTTTAAGCTATTAAAATATTATATAATACATACCACGTCCTGTCAATTAACATTAATATTACGATAATTATAATAACAACAATAATTAAAAAGATGCAATAAAACATAACCGATCAACCTCTCAACCTTTTGTGTGTTAATAATAAATATATAATAAAATAGGTAATTTATCCGTACTTTCTCCGATTTTTTTTCAATCAAACCCTTGTAAAATGTTTAATTCTTTGTCCGTAAGAAATTTTATTGCACCAAAATATTCGTAATGAAATTCTTTATCTAGGCACCAAATTTCAAAACAATCGGTTGGGCCAATTTTCTTATATGTACGTTAAAGTTAAAAAGCTAACGAATTTAGTCGAAGTTCTAACTTCAGACGGGTATAAAAAAAAAGTTGACAAATTATATTCGAGATTTTTTCAGGTCAATTAGACATATATTATATCAGTGAGGTCATATTAAATTTTCAAGTATTAATATCAAAAATTTTATTACATAAAAGCTAACTAACAAAAAATGAGAAATTTTCAAAATGCCGTACTTAACTCAAAATTGATCAAATCTTTTTGAAATGTTTATGAAATATTCTCGTAGCTATTTTTAATGGTTGGTGAAAATTTCAAGTCTCTAGCTGCATTATTTTAGAAGTTATGTCAAAAAGTAATTTTCAGTTTTACGGAAATTTCGGTAATTGCGTATTTTGCCGTTTTTCGACAGTTTTTCCCCGTTTTTGGAAAAAGTATTGAGAAATTGGAAAAATGACCTCTTTAAAGTACCATTTGGGTATGATTCCGGTTCTATAGAGATACTGATCGAAATTTTCGGACAAGTATTTCTATACGAAAAAGTGTTTACAGAAAGAAAAAAAAAATAAACATCATTGTAAAATCATAAGCTTCTTCACTTCGTTCAGAATCTAAATTATCAATAACACAACCGTGCGTCAGCTAAGCCGGTTTTAAAAAAGATTTATCAAAGTTGGTATTATAATTATTATTTCCGTTTATTCAAGCATAAATTATAATATTGGGTAAATATCTTAAATTTTAACAAAAACAAAATATTGTAAAAAAATAATTCAAAAACTGTCGTATAATGCAAAACTTTAAAATATTGTATCGTTTTTGTTTAACAATAAGATTAACAGTAGACAGTTATTGTGTCATTGAAATAAATATAGTACGATTCATTTTCAGTGGTTAATATCTGCACAAATGCTTCACAATATCGGATCTGCAGCATATCTTTTATTTTCTATCCAACACTCGTTTACATAACGTCTGATTTTGAAAAAGCCTTGTTCTCCCCAAGAAGTGCCCCACGAGTTGGCCAACAGCCAGTACGCTTGTCCTCTGTACATACCCCAACCGATCATTCGTACCGACAACATGCCCAAATAGTCTCCGGTGATGTGTTGGTAGATACCTGTAGGGGCAAAACAATGATGACGCCCACACTATTTCGAGCTGTGGCGGATTTAAAGGGAGGGGGGGGAAATGGATATTTTCAACATGGGCTACCATCTGAAAAGGCCCATTGGCCTTCGAACCCAGACTCAACAGCATATTTTTTTTTTTCATTATAATGAATAATGTGTTAAACACAAATCGTTGACAGTTGAGTTTAATATAATATTTAATAATCGGCATATTTATTATTTTTCTAAGAAAAATTATGTGAATATTATTATGTAGGTATGTCGACTCATGTCTTTCCCAATTATTATTAAAATAAAATTGCATGAATAGCCGCTGATCAATTTTACTCGCCCACATCGACATCATATGTTTTTATCGCTTACCTTTTTTTATTCCAGAAATCTAATGCTTTGTTGTTATTTTCTTGTGAGAATTGTTAAAACAGTAACAAATTATAATGAAATAATGATTATGAACGTAATGTAAATATTCATTTCCTATTTATAAAAATGTATATGTTTCTCACATGACAAATAATATTACATTTAAACAGCTAATTTTTTAATTAACAACTGATTTTTTTTTATTTCCTGATGGTTATAGCCGCTATAAGTATATGTAGATAATGATAGAAAATAATGTACACTACACAACTATGAGTATACACACTTACCTAATAGTATTATTTCATAAAATTTAAAAATAATATTACTATGTAAATTAAAACAATTTACAAGATATTATTAAAATTATTAAATTAAAAAATTAGGTGTTCTATTTAAGAATACAAAAATACAGGTGTAAAATTGTTGGATAAATTCTATTCATTTTCATTTAAACCTATATGTACATTTATGTACATAAAATAATTAATTTGAACTTAAGTATTTATTCAGATAAAAATTGATAATTAAATTAACAGATTTTCTATTCAATTAAATCAATAAACTCCAAAAACTTATGTTTATCTAAAATAATCATAATTTACACGTTTACTTATATTAAATATAATTATAGACCACAATGAGAATAGATCACTAATTGAGAGGGGCAGAGCTCACCCTATTTAGTTCACAATTGTTTTCATGACTTTTAGGACCTTTTTTACTGCTTTGGTTAGGTTAGGTAGCCTGAGCCATTCCCCTTAAATCCGCCACTGATTTCGATTCTCACGCTCATGATACTCACCTGATTTATAAGTCAAAAAATCCTCGTAAACTCGCATTGTGGCCACGTACGGACCGTGTTTTCTCAGAGCTTTTCTGGCTGAACAACCGGATAATATGTATCCTTTCGAGGCTGTTTTAAAAACAAAAAAATTAATAATAAAAAAAAAAAAAAGACAGAGTGAAAACGTTCGTTTTGGAACGACAGAATTCACCTTTGAGTATGTCGTTTACGAAAGGTTTCTCGTATTTGGAATTGTGACAGCTCAAATCGCATTTCGGAGTCGTAGGCACCTGGTCACTGCACAGGGGACGAGGTCCGAGCACGCTGTCCGCGTGGTCTTTGGTTAAGTTGCACGGAGGCACTAGCCACGGTTGACAACCCTTAAACACGTTATCGAGTCTTAGTGTATGAAGTCCGAAATCGTGCACTACGCTAAGCGTGTTAAAACGCAATTTATGTACAATAATAGAGACAGAGATAGGACGACAAAGTTTTCATGTCGATTTTATTCGACGACGCGACACCATTCGTGAAAATCTTTTTGGACCATAGCTGCATGTGTATCGACATTTTAAATTCAGTCCGTAACTAGAGATTGGAAAATGTGATGGTTGCCAAGGGCACAAAATGTACAACGAAAATTTAAATGATTCAAGTGTTTAAATACGGTTTTAATTCATTGTTTTCACGAAATCGACTGAGATTATTATGTTCCTGAAAAATTGATCGATTTCTCAATAACGTAAGTCAACTTTTTTCTCTATAACCGTTTTAAGTTGGAATTTTGACGAAATCCGATAGTTTTACCTAAAATTACACACTTTAACGTAAATACGTAAAAGAACATTGGTTCAACCAATCTTTTTAAAACTTAGTACATAAATGGGGAATTTTTCGCAAATATGTAGGTGCAATAAAATTTCTCATGGACGAATAATTAAACATTTTAAATTGGATTTGATCGAAAAAATCGGAGAGAGTATGGGCAAATTTTATGGTGAATTTCTAATTAACACTGTTTTTATGGCGTACTGGTTAAGACGTCAGATTAGAATGTGACGGGTACAGGGTTCGAATCTTATCTGGTTAACTAAATATTTTGCACTTTTTTCAATCATGACTGTTCAGAGGTGACACGATAAATAATATTAGTACTAAAATTATATTATAACGAATTAATGTTGATTTACGATAATTAGAGACTCTTCAATTAATTTTATTATGACGTTTATATTTTATATGCGCATATCACTTATTAATTTTGCTAAAGATTTTTTTATAAATTTCTAAACCTATAAATATTATATACACATATTATATTATAGTTACTTCTTCGCTCCCGTAATCGCCTCCGGTCACAATTCCTCTCTTGTGTACATACTCGAACGCGTCCTGCGGGTATCCACCACTGCACCCGTTTCCGCAGGTGTCACAACAGGAGACTATTTTTTGAGGCGAATAAAGTGTAGTTATGTTGCCTCCGGACGCGATGCACAGGCGATCGTTTATGACTGAAGCCACAGAAATTGCCTGTGAAGATAAGGCGAAATTATTTTATTGCTTTGAAATTTAAATTAAAGTTATCGGTCAGGTCAGATTTTTTAAAAAAAAAAACTCCAATCTTAATAAGATTTGATGGGCTCACGAATCGTTTATTTATTTTTTTTCATATATCACGAAAGATAAAGATGAGTAGATAATATATCAGTAGTGTATTTACGAAAATATTAGTAAAATTTACTGATAAATTAATCGATAAAATGTTCCTTCTACTACTTTCACTAACTGTCTGAAAATTGTGAATAATTATTTACTTACAAATCTGTTAATATATTTCAAGCTTGTTATTATTTTTTATTTCTGGAGGAATTTCGGATGGATAACAGAGATTTTTTTTTTTTTAATATCAGATACGTATAAAATCACGAATGTTTTACCCAATCGGCAGCACAATTGCCTTGATTCCAGATATGTGAAATGGAAGGACATTCGAACCAATGATATCGGGCATCAAAGAATTCCGGATAGTTTGCTTCGTCGTCTTCTTGGTTCGCGTGGCAATCGGGTCCTTGGTTGTTTTCCACGTACTTGTCTTCTGGATGGTGAAACGTTCCTACTAATTTCTTGTACTCGTTCGTATGAAAACTATTTATTCCGGCCTGTAAGCGAGTATCAAAATTAATCGAGTATATTATTTTAATGGGGCTTGAGTCACTCCAGCCATGAATATAAGTTTTTTTTTTTTGGGAGAATTTAAACAAAATTGCGAATCGAAAATCAATTTTAACGTGATACAAATATTCGAGTATACACCTACTTACCTATATATGTATAGTATATATTATTCAAATTAAAACATAATATGTATTGCATAATTCACACAAATGAGCAAGAAATTAGGAACTATACGTAAACTTAATTTCTATACTTATCTCCATACTTTATCCAGACTGTACTGTACTATTATTGATGATGTGTGAAAATCTATTTCGGAAACTAATATCATAATATTTAAAAAGAAGTTTATAATAGTTCATTTTTCAGACAAAAAGTCGAATCTTATCCCTCTTTCTCAAATGCGTGGTCCATGAATAGAGAAAGATACCAGACTGAAATTAGGTACGAGATTAGTTAAATGCCAATCAACCCAGAGGCCAAAAATACAAAAAAAATATTTTCTAATCACAACAAGGTTATACTATCAAATTAACAAATTATGTAAATTTTTCTAAAACGTTATGTCAATTTATCGGAATTTTGTAAGAGCGATATAAACATAATGAAAAAAATATTATGTATTAATTAGGCACTTATTATTTTATCTTAAAATATTAATAAATCGGTATCTAATCAGTTATCTCTGTGTTATTTAATTTGAATTTAATTATATAAAGACTGAGCAAATTAATCAATTATTTTAACTCATTGAGTTAAGTTAATGAAAAATAGTGTAAATTAAGTAAAACTAAAGGACTAAAAGTTACTAATTTTAGATTCTGAATGAAGTGAAGAAGCTAGTGTTTTTACAATAATGTTTATTATTTTTTTTTTTTCTGTGTACAACTTTTCGTATAGAAATACTTGTCCAAAAGTTTCGATCAATAACTTTTTGAAACCGGATTTGCCTCTAAATTGTACTTTAGATAGGTCATTTTTTGAATTTCTCAATTCTTCAATTTTTTTTTCGGAAAAAACTACCCAAAATTTGACAAAAACGACTCGGAAACCATCATTTTTTGATCCGAATTTTATGAAAATTTAAATATAGATAGAAAATCCTAAAAAAAAGATTTTGGCGCAAGAAAATTTTGAAAATGTGAAAAAAAATTTTGGACATTTTTTGAAAAAATTTTTTTTTTTTATTATTAACTTCCTTTGTTCAGAATCGTTTTACTGAAGAAATAATTTATCGTTTCTTTAAAATTTAATACGCCCGTCAAGAGAATACCACCCGTCGTGCGAAGTACACCCGTCGTGCGAAGTATGTCCGGCTTTTTAAATAATATTGAGCAGAGAGTGTTTTTGCATTTTAGAGATCGAAAATGCTCGCACACTTAGGGCCTTTTCGGGCTTAAAAAAAGTTTGGTAGAGTTGGGTAAATGTAATCCCGTGTAACCCTGATCAAACGCTTACGCGCGCGGGTATCGCACCACAATAGACAATAGCGCGAGGAATGTACGGAAAAAAAGAAGCAGTCGTAGGTATGTAGTAGTAGTAAGTCGTGGGTAATTATATGTCAATAATATGTGGAGAATGCGTACATAATGGAAATAACAAAATCGCGAGGTGCAGTCGGGGACGGCTTTGTTTTTCGACATTGACTCCCACGAGCGCAGAAGGCCGTAAACAACAGTTTCGGACTTTTGGCGATCCGGCCGTCGCCACCGCCACCGACGTGACGCGCACACAATAATTATCGCACTTTAATCATTATCATTACGGTGTGTCATTATCGTCATTATTGTCCCACGATAATCGACGTAAATCGCAGCAGCCGCGGCGGCGGTGGTCCCGTGACACACTGCGTCATGCATTAGGCTGCTAGAGCGCACTATTTATAGTTTAAAGCAGTGTTTCCCAAACTTTTTTTTTTTACATAACGCCCCTTTTAATGTTTAAAATCTCCCACCGCCGCCGCCATTGAATTAAATTTCATTTTTAATTAGGTACCTTTTTTCAGTCAATATATTTTTAATGTCAAATAAAGCTGTCAGCATCGATACGATAATTCCGGTCAGATAAAAAGTAATAACTAATAAGTAACGACACTTATATATATATAACTATGTAATGACAAATTACGATTATGTGACTGCAGAATGAAAAATATTCACATTGAAACAGTCACTGCCGACTTTTATAATGCCCCTCAATCGAGCTTGTAACCTCCATGCCCTCCCCTGGATGATTCTAAAGCCCCCGAGGGGGCGATATCGCCCACTTTGGGAAACACTGATTTAAATTATATTATAATAATATGTAATTGTTTTTCCGGGAGAAAATGGTAATGGCATAGGGCCTTAGATGCGGCGCGTGGCAGTCGAGGTCATCGCCGGGGATTCCGTCGAACAATATGCGCGTGCGGTATAGTATATTATAATATTATCTTTTGTGTCGCAGAGACGCGTTTAAAGGGGAGGAAGAGCAGTATGTGAAGGAGAGGCTAGGCGGGGCGATCGCGTTTAAAGTGACGTCTTGGAGTGGCGAAGAGTTTTCTGAACGAATTCGTTGTGAAATAACCGCAATAAAATGATACTTGAACCGAAAAACATATTTTTAAACAATTTAGATCCTTTAATTGACTCCATGACGTCACATTTAGTGATTTCAAGAACTCTGTTCGTTAAAGGTCACGGACGACAGGCACACCCGTTTTTGCAAGCATCACGACGGGTTAACGTCGGTCGTGAATATTCTCTCCAGCCGTAACAAGCCGTTACACGCCCATGATTTGCATCGTTGAAACATTCCTTTCTGCCTCACACTATGGTACTTAACAAATATACAATAAATTAACCAATTAATTTTTAAATAACAAAATGTAATTAAAACAAAAAATAAGTTGATATTACATAGCAGTCGTTCGTATAGAAGCAATTCAAAGTAGCCAGATAAGTATCTCATATTTATTTATTTTTTTTTTTTATTGTTATTATAATCAAATAATAATATTATAATTTTATTCAGATTTTAAATATTA
Source organism: Stegophylla sp. TES_Ste_2020 (assembly GCA_025469315.1). Classification (NCBI taxonomy): domain Eukaryota; kingdom Metazoa; phylum Arthropoda; class Insecta; order Hemiptera; family Aphididae; genus Stegophylla; species Stegophylla sp. TES_Ste_2020. The sequence continues at coordinate 11,867 of JAIPRM010005406.1, read as the reverse complement.
TTTATCAATCATTTTTTTTAATTTAAGAAAATTATAAAAATAAAAATAAAATAGTTTTTGGAATGAGTTTAAAATAAGGTATATATCCGTCCGAAATACTAGACAAAAGTGTATATTGTTGGAACTTTTGCCGAGACAGCGAGACACATTAAAATACGAGACGAATGGGATCCTTCAACGATTTGAATAACCGTGTAAATTCGTTTGTGCTTTATAGAAACGATTGAACTTATCAACATTTTTGTAAGCTTTGGTCTTTGGTTTTTCTGTGAAAGCGGTTTCGCAAAGATAATAAAAAATAAAAACCATCCCATATTTTGAAAACGGTTAATATTCGATTTGTTTTTGTAATGTGAACGATAATTTTTCAATAATCGTTAAAGTCACCCGTTATCGGTCGGGTTCCATGGTTTCGGACGCGCGTGTCCATTTGAGGTTCCAGAAAACAGTCTGTTCCGGTGTCCGGTGACCAGCCGACAGCGAGGATTCCGTTTCCCCGTGCAGTAAAATATTATAATATATGCACAATAGACATCACTCGGCCCGTAACTGCAGCGTTCGTATTATTATTATTATTATTGTTATTATTATAGCGGTACTACGCGGCGGAACGTGAACACAATCCGGCACACTCGCATATTATAATAATAATAATAAAAAAAAAATGAATATTAAGTGCCCTCTAACAAGGCATACTCGACAGGGCGTGGCTACTACGCGAAATCGGAAATTTATTGTTTTAACCGTATATTTTCGTCGTCATCGCGTCAAAAGTGACCGCCGAGCGTGGAAGGGCTCTCGAACGGTTAATGCGTAGTTAAAATATATTGTGAGAGGTGAGGAAGGGAGACGCGCGAATGTAAATTAAAATCATTTTTCCAGTAATAAATGGTCGCGGTATAATGACGACTAAGTGTAGGTCTTCATTTTTTGTGTGTTTACAAAATGATCAAAATATATATATATATATATATTACGGGTGTTTGATCAATTTTCACGCAATGCAGACACTAATTTCTCGTCTAGTATCGCACTTGGATAATAATATTGACGGAAAAAAATTGGGCGGTGAACTAAGTATACTGTTTCACCATACTCTGGACGAACGGTAAAATACGTCAGAAACTCGAGCAGGCGATTGATCGTTTTTGAAAATTCAACATAATTTTGTCGTCACATAAACTCCTTTCGATTCTCAACCACACATTCAACTAATCAATTTCTTTTGATTGGACCATATTTTTATTCATCTAAAAAACCATGTTTTGGAAATATCATTGCTAAAAAAAAATTGAAATCTGAATATCCAAAAAAAAAAATGTCTTTTGAAACCACTATAGTAGAGTAATTTACTCTGCACATTATCGTACACGAAAAGAGAAATAAAAATGTTTTGTTGGCTTAAAAACTTAATTAAACCATAATGTTGAATTAATTTCTGACAAAAACGTAGTATAGAGAGAGAATATCTTTTTGTCGTCACCTAACATATGTTTATAGAATTTCAATAATGCTGTGAACGAGTAAAAAAAAGGCATTTGTGACGTTGAAAACATTTACTTTTTCTCGATTTTAAGGATATAATATATGTTTTGAAAATATTATGATGCATCAATACAATAATTCTGGCCAGATAAAAAGTAATAAATCATATAAAATTCAAATTTATTATTAATCGTGAATATCCATTTATAAGTATGACGTAACGACAAATTGAATTACCTACATATTAACAAATTCGTACAACATTACGATGATGTGAACGCGCAAAATGAAAATTCAAATTTGAAACAGTCAATGTCGACTTTTATTACGCCCTTCGGTGGAACTTGTGTCCACCCGCTGGTAGTTCTGACGCCCCCGAGGGGGCAATATCGCGCACTTTGGGAAACACTGTTTTAACCGAATGCTTATAGGTAATTCTTTTAATCGGCCTGCAACGTTTAGCACGACGCGATGACGATTTAATATCGTAATCATACCGTCGAAATTTGCGAGCGCGCGCTCGTTTCGTATGCCGCCGCCACTGCGACGAAACGGTTTGTGCATCGCGTGCGGCCGTGTCATCGCACTCGGTTCGGGGCCACTTCCGGTCGGAAGCGCCGCGACGTCATTCGAAATTCGGCCTTCCGTGTGCACGCAGGGGGTGGGGACGGTAAACATCACGGAACGACAATACGACATCGATGATAATAATAATAATAATAATAATATATAAAATACAATAATATTACCAATAATGGCCCCGGTCGCACGATCTATACCCGTTTCGGACGCGCGATCGGAAGCTATCCCATTCAATGCTAATGCGTCGTGACGGTCGCGCGGAAAATTAATGTGTTAAACGCGCGCGTATTGTAAACGGTCACGATCGTCGTCGTTCGGTGTCCGGGCGGCGGAGAGGAAGGAGGAGAGGGCAGGCGAACCGTCGCGTGTTCGACGATTCGATTGAAGTTTCGGGAAGTATTTTACGCGGCGTGTTTTATTATTAATATGTTTTATTTTTGTTATCGACGGAAAAAACCACCGTGAGCGCTAATTTGACGATAGCGTGTTCGTAATATTATTATATTAATATTACGCTTTTATAATATACCGATATTTATTTTTATTCCGTTTAATTTATCTATTTTGCAAAAAATATATAGATATAGATATACGAGTATGATCGTAAAACTTAAGATCACCATTGTCGTATGATAAAAAAACTGAAAGTTTCTAATGTTTTCAAATTTCTGCATTCAATTTAAATTTTTTTTAAATAATTTTTCGAATCTGGTGAGTATTATAAGATAGGTTGCTAATTACTCAAAATTGTCTATTTGTTTAGTTTTTAGGATAATTATTTGGGATTTATCGCTAAATGAATAAAATTAATTTTGTAAAATTATTTTACACATAGAGGTATTAGGTTATAAGAAAAAACAGGAAAATTTCGAAAATGATATGATTAAAGTGCGATTATAATGGCAATATACGATGAATCTTTAGAAGAATTTAATGAGACTTTATTCAACAATAGATCCTACTAAAAATTGTTGACAAAAAATAATAAAAAATTACAAGAAACCTAATTGAATAACTTATATGTTTCATACGAAATACAATGTAATACGAATTATGGGGAGGGCTTCAATCCCTTAGCCCCCTCCCCCCCCACAGCGTCAATAACAATATAAGATTCGTATAAAACAAAACAAAAAATCTGCTCGCCTTGCCCATCTCTCACGGAGAGCCGCGACGATATAGCGAAAAAATATTGTTAGTGCTATACTACCTACAATTTTTAAAACGTACCTCGAAATGGTGTTAATAACTGCACATTATAATTGTCAAATTTCAGTTCTTCGAGATATCAACAAATGCAGAGGTTCTCAAGCTTTTCAGGCTAGGCCCCCCACTTTGGTAAACCCCAGACACGGGCCCGCCCCCATAAAAATAATTTTAATAGTTATGTTTAAAATAAAATCTTTTTCTGTCCTATATATATATATACAATTTTGATTTTAAAAATTTTCTTGCGCCCCCTTATAAAACTTTCGTGGACCCCCGGAGGGTCGCGTCCCACACTTTGAGAACCTCCAGACAAATGCATAACATGATAATATTATCGTGGACGTATTTCGAATAACGATCGACATTACGAATTTTTAAAATTTATATATTTGTATAATGGTTGTGTTTTTAGAAGTATATTTCAGGCTCTTCAGTGCTCTTTAGCTTCCTGTTTACTTTATTATAATAAACTAGTCGTTCGTTGCGTGATACTGAAAATTATGTCGTTGGAACGATTAATTTCAATCGCCCATTTCGGTCGGTCCTATATTTTATTGTAGGTAATATAAAATGTGATTTCAATTTTGACCATACTCATTATTTTCGTGGGTAAACATATTATAATATTATAATAATATATTATGCGCTTCCGAAATACAAACAACACATTTATGGAAACCTGTTGTGTTCTCCCTGTTTTTTTTATAGAATAATATTATTATGTTTTATTTGTTTTCGTTAAATATATATCGTAACACAGTGTCAATATAATCACATGACATTATCGGACGCTACGCGTTGGCGTGCAGAAAAATATGATTCCAAAACAACAATACAGCACCACCGAGTCGTTTATTCTAAAGGTCATCAATCCTAAGACGGTCATCGCAAGATTCGTGTAAAATCCACTCGATGCGCTATAGTGAAGATTAATTACAATAATTGATTATTTGATTATTTATATTATTATTATTAATTATTGATAATTAATATTATAATATAATTATAAATATTATAATTGAATCTTTACAAAAATAAAGAATTACAGTTTGGAATTTTCTTGGACGCTAAAATCCCCCTAGTACCCTCCTGATTGTGCCTATGATGTTGACATTGTCCTTTTCCTTCCTTTCTCGACTTAACTGTTGTCGCAGGACCTGATCTGCTATTGTAAACAATTTTCTCTGACGTTCCCGCTGCCAAAATGCCAACATTGCCAACTGTTGTGTATTTAACTACTGACCCGATATCTTTTCAGTTATTTACTGCATCGTTCCTACATGAGGTCCTCATATTTTCTGTATTATTGACTATAAAATAGAAGAACTCCTATTTTTTCAATCAAGCTCCCTGGGCAATAACAAAAAAAATCTGTTAAAACGTCCTGTTTTTATTTTATTTTTACATTTTGGTAAATTCTCATTAACGTTAATATTCGTAATTTGAAATTATTTTCAGTTTTAAAAATTAATTATTTATCCATCAATATTATTAAAATCTATGTATATACTTCTATGTTCTGAGTGAAGCGATAAAATGACATTAATTTTTCATTACTCTAAATTTGGTCTAAGGTCTAAGGGACCGAATGATGTAATTCCATTTTGTTGGCTATTTTTGGAAGGTCAACTGAAAAGTTTAATCCCGGAGACTCGAACGACCTTAGTTTGGGTCTTACATTCGAAAATTTAGAAAGTGGAAATTATAAGTTGTAACTACCTATAACAGTGATTTCTGATATTTACCACACCCGAAGTCATTTCAATGACAACCTGTTGTTTCTGGCTGAATCGATTTCCGCGGTCTGTTACAAACCCGAAATCGGATAAAAATATTTTTCCATGGTACGTCATTGGATTCAAATTGAAAATATTTGCTTTCTCGCTGTAGTAATAGTCCATCTAAATTTCAGTTGCCTACCTCCCAATATCGAAATAAGTTGTCCTGGAATTTTATTAGTTATTTGGAATTTTGAGGTTGTGACAATACACAAACCGTAAAATATGTTTTACAGGTTTATTTACTTATAACCAATAATATTGTTTTTATAATTACTAATAGAAAACAGAAAATATTGTATAACAACCAAAAGTTTCTATCCTTAGAACTTCTCAATAGTTACATGATTTTTTTTTTTTTTTTTTTGTGACTAAAACAAACCATGTTTTGTATTCAATAATTAACTTAGACGGTACGTTTCTGTGCACGATTTTTACTGTAAACAGACTAGATTTTACTGTGAATAAACGTATACTTGATAAGAATATAATTTAACAAATATAATAAATATTAAAAAATAATAATGAGTAAACAAAATAGGTGTAACGTTTTTGAATTTTTTTTCGAAAATTTTAGCGTCTTCCTGTTTCCACCTCGAACCTCTTGATGCAATAATAATTAAATAATTGAAATATTGCTGTTTTGAATTCCGCAAACGAGTAGTACAAAATGCATGCAACAGTTATTATTGTACACCAACATACGGATAATGCAAAGAACGATAAAACAATAGTGCGGTAATAATATTATCGTGAATACTATATAAAGAGATAAAATACGTAGCATGAACTTGATCTCGCGTAACCGCGTGTTCGACATTTGAACTAATGAATGTTTTTTTGCGCATTTTTATCGGCCACAGCGTTCAAGGTCAACGATATACCGTCGTGCGTATTATTATTATTATTCGACTGATGGCAATTATTATTAATATTAAAAGCTCATATTATAAAATACAATGCGCTTTACGACCGCCGCCTCATGAGGTTTAATGAAAATAAAAACAAAATAACGCGACAATATGTAAGCGGACAACAATGACCATTGACCATGATATTATTTTTATTATCACATCAAAACGCGAACCCTTTTTTAATTTCACTCGGAACGAAATTGATTTTGATTCGTTTAATTTACTTCAATCACATTTACACTTCCCAATGTACATGTGTATTTATTGTACATGTTATTCATTTAACGTCGGAACAGGATACGGGTGAACTGCTGTAGTGACGACGACGGGACGCCGAGTACAATATTTGAAGGAATAATAATTGTTTCACGGGAAGACTAGGACGGTTGGGCGCGCGGGTAAACCGGGTTCGACGAACAGACGACGACGACCCGACCTAAGTTTCGTGTCTAAGTTTTATATATTTTTTTATTATTATTATTATTATTAAACTTGTCGAGACGGCCGTACAACAATACCACGTGAAACGTAAAGATATTATAATAATATGTAAAAACACAGACGTAGGAAATAAAACGCACGAACGATCATCTCTGTTATTTATGAAAAGAAGACACCGCCGCCGTCTCAGCTCCACGAATGGCGATAGTATTTTCGAAAATGTCACGTCTCGTCGCAAATAACGAAATGAATAATAACGCGCAATCGGTCGGGCTGCACCTTTTGGGGAATAAGTTTATATTTTTTTTTAATAATTATCGTTACTTATTATATCAGTGGCGTGTGGTAGTATTCGAAGGTTGGTAAGTGCCAAAAACAAAAAAACCGTTATAAAGATAAATCATTAAGGGTAAATTTACCTACTTTCATAGTTTACAACAATTAAATTTAACAAAATCCAATCTTATGTCATTTTTAACAAATTCGTTTGTAATTTTACTATAAAAATCTACATTATTTTTTATTCGTATTAAAAATTCTTGTAAATAAAAAGTAGTATCTGTCGAACTACTCGTACAACTGTGAAGACGTCTATTCGCCCCGACTGACAGGTATGAAAATAATAATTTTTTTATTAAACCTAATTCTTACGTAAATTACTATCGAACAAAATATAATATATACATTTGACGAAAGCACACGCCTTGTGATCATACATAAAACTATAGTTACATTGTTTTATCATTTTACAAAAAAAAAAAAAGTTATCTGTCGTTCGTGATATAAGGAAATGTGTATTTAAAAGTAACATAATCACTCTACGAGCACTTCCGACTAATTTAATAGATACGACTGTTCGAGCTGGGTAATCGAAATCCCGAGCACTACTGTTAATAATATTGCATACCTATATCATAATATATCACCTTAATTTCCTAATTTTTTATTCTAATTATTATTATTATTATACTATATTATATAATATTATTACTATACAAATACATAATAATATAAAATACAGAATACAGATGATGGAGTTTATTATAATATATAAAAATAAAAAATAATCTATATTATCGCATGACATATTGCTTAATGCTTATTGACATTATGAATTAGATAAATTTTATTTTCTTCATTTCTGAACGCTCACTGCTGGCTTGTACCGATTAAAGACTACAATAAATATCAGAATTTTTTTCGTTTTTATTTGTGATATTAAAATTTCCACGTCGACTCGTCACTGCTACGATATAATATTATAGTATATAGATACCACCTGTCATGTACATCAATTTTCACGATCGTAGTGCGCATTTATCATAATGCGTATATACTGCATTGGACTCGACGTGTCCGCGAGAGGAATATATTTTTTTAGGTGAACATTATACTTAGATTTTTAGGTGTGTAACAAAAACTTCAATTTTAAAACATGTATTTTGCATTTTTTGATGAATTCAATTTAACAAATATTTTTTTTTATTTTACACGGACTGTATAACAGTCACGTTTGTAATTTATAAATAATGTCTTAGTTATAAAATGTTTTGCATTTAATTTGTCACGATTAGATAAGACGCACTGTAGAAGTACAGAACCTAAATCAATTAAATTAATATTCAGTTAACATTTTTTTTTTTTTTTTAATTACTCTTTACATACTACTTAAATAAATTAAATTTTTTTATCTATGCATGTAAAATTAATATGAATATGGGACAGAGTGTTCAGATAAAATATAGACAGTATTATATTAAATATAGAATAGTTTTAAAACGAGTATCCAAATTAATAATACAAATGCTATACAAGTAGTTAAATACACCCCTACGTATCGGTGTACTTCTAAGGAATCTTAATAAACCTTATTTACATACAGAAGAATGCGTTGCAAAACGTTTGACGAGACGAGTTTAAAAAGAAATGTTGAACTACAAATCGTATTTGACATAACGAAATTAATTTCAATATAACGTCGCGCGTCGTCGCCTGTTCGCTCTACCTATGGCGTTTTTCATTACTAAACTGTAGGCTCGGTGTGTGTATACAAGCACGTACGATGCGGTCGGACGTCGCGTATCAATTCCGCCCTGTCACGCACCCGTCTCGACGCCCTGAGAGGAGTGAAATTATTCAAAACCGTGTCACGGTTACTCTTAGTATACAGATATTTCAATTATTTTAAAATTACACAAAATGTTGGTTTTTACGTTATAATATATTAATGCTACTTAATTTTAGATTCTCGACGAAGTGAAGAAGCTAGTGTTTTTACAATGATGTTTATCTTTTTTTTTCTGTGTACAACTTTTCGTATAGAAATACTTGTCCAAAAGTTTCGATCAACAACTTTTCGAAACCCGATTCGCCTCTAGATTTTACTTTGAAGAGGTCATTTTTTGAATTTCTCAATTCTTCAATGTTTTTTTTGGAAAAAACTAGCCAAAATTTGACAAAAACGACTCGAAAACCATCATTTTTTAATCAGAATTTTATGAAAATTTAAACATAGATAGAAAATCCTATAAAAAAGATTTTGGCGCAAGAAAATTTTGAAAATGTGAAAAAAATTTTGGACGTTTTTTTTCTTATATTATTAATTTCCTTCGTTCAGAAACGTTTTACTGAAGAAATGATTTATCGTTTCTTTAAAATTTAATACGCCCGTCAAGAGAATACCACCCGTCGTGCGAAGTATGTCCGTCTTTTTAAAATATGACGATTCTAAAGGAAATAAAATAATAATATAAAGAACAATAATATTTGTCATTTTCAACACACTCAACGAGAGTATCTGATCCAAAAAGCGAAAATATCCGTGGGGCAAAGTATTTCCGGCTTTCTTGTCTATACTTATCTTTGCATTACTTTACTTTACTTTCCTTTACTTTACTTTACTTCACTTTACTTTACTTTTTTATCATTATTTTAGATTCTGAACGCAGCAAAGGAGCCAGTGTTTTTACAATGACGTTTATTCCTTATTTTTTTTTATGTGTACAAGTTTTTATATGGAAGTACTCGTCCAAAAGTTTCGACCGACAATTTTTTGCGACCGGATTTGCCTCTAGATAGTACTCAGGAGAAGTCATTTTTCGAATTTCTCAATTGTTTTCTCAAAATTTGCGAAAAACTACCGAAAATTTGACAAAAAAAACTCGGAAACTATCTTTTTTTTTTTTTTTTTTTAATCCAAACTCTATGAAAATTTAAACGTTGATAGACAATAATATGAGAAATATTTTAAAATCGAGAAAATAATGCGTGAATTTTTTTTCTAACACTACTTTTCTCATCAATTTATTTTTATTTTTAGTAAAATTTTCATTTTTTTTGGGGGGATAAAAGATCTAGGGAGGTAGGGATAAACCGAGGTGATTTGTAAACAGCAAAATATTTTCAATCTCAGACATATAATTCAGATAATAATTTCATAATATTATAATATTGTTCCGGAAATAAAAATTCTTGATCCGCCACTGGTTATACGCGCGCGACGCGCCACGCAATACTTCTCGAGTAGTTATTGTTACACTACTGTTGGACGACGATTTCCGTACGCGTATTATCGTATCGAACACACACCTACGGTCTTGGCACATCAATTATTACTTTCCGACTTCGCTAATTTTGCAGTCAGTTGAGTTCGAACCGAGTCCGCGAAACGCGAAATACGTGCAGTGTTTTTTTGATCGGTTTAATTTTTATTATTGCGCGACGCGTTGTAAAACCGTTTTCACGTTCGAAACACGGTATTTGATTTTTCGGGATTATTTTCTTGAGTGGAACCAGTGTACACCGAATAAGTTGTAGTTTCTTCGTCCCGTGTGCCGTGTGATGCAGTCATTGCGCAACGATGCAATATTCCCGAAAAATCGAAACAACGAGTTTAAATATTTTCACCCAGGGACATTTTGGCCATTTTCACGTGACGCATGAAAATTATTGAAAATTTTACGTTTATAATCACTGCCAGGTTTACTGAATTGTAATATTGTTGAGAGCGTTTGGTGGCAGGTGGAAAGTACGTTTTTCCGATGGGGTAGTCCATATATATATTGTTGACTTAACACCATGATAAATAATGTGCAAATTCCCGGGGAATATTTCCAGGAATATTCCTGAGATGTGGAATTTATCGGGAATATTATATTTTTTTAAAAAAATATTGTTCAAAATTATGTTTCAATGTTTAATTTAATTTATAACTGTGACTGATCCGAATGATAAATTTATTTTTACTAAACATATTATTATTGGAGAAAAGCTCTACATTTGGGTAATTAAAAAAAAGTTAATATTTATTCGATGTAAATCTAATTTAAGTGTATTCTAGTCGTGAGTGTAAAGATTGTAAAAAAAAAAAAACATTTATAATTATTAATATGCTTAACAAAGCAGAGTATGTGCGAAATAAAGTAGCTGGTACACTAACTATAATACGGTTTCTTTATTGCCTTCTGTCTTAAACTCATATTACCGATACAGTCATAATCGTTTAATTTTTTTAAAGAAATATTCCAAAGAGGTTCGGGAATATTCCTTGTTCCCAGGAACATTCCCCGGGAAATATTCCTAGTGGCACATCACTAACCATGATTACAAATATTATTGTTGATTTTTACGGCTTGATACCGTTGCCGTTGAATATACAAGTCGTAAAACCCAAACTTAAAAGTTCATATTGTCAAAAAAATATTACTCCAAAATTATTATTCTTACCCAAGTAAATTTGCCAAAATTATTTGTCCGTATAATCGGATATGTTATAAAGTTACCAGTTCTATAACTAACCTAAATCAAAATTGTATATAATCAGCAAAATACATTGAAAAAGTAGTTTTTTTTTTTTTTTTTTTTTTACCCGATCCACTCGCTTAACAAAAAATAAAAAAATAAGAATAATAATATTTATAATATCGTGTGACACTTCTGGTTCTTACGACGCGTACCTTTTGCGACACAATTAAAACGAATTTCACAAGTCCGTTTGCTAATTAAAAGTGTAGGCATGTCAAAAATCGTTACATCTCTCGGAATGCGCACTTACCGGTTTCGAGTTGTCGCGTCGTGTTCCTCTAAACGAGTTCATATTATAATAATATGTCGGTTATGTTTTTCTTCTGATTCATAATTTTATCGCATTTTTATTTTTTTTTTTTTCTGTTTACCGTAATCGCGAAACGGCTTTGACACGTTTTACAAGAAATCGACACCCGCTCAGAGCGGGGGGGGGGCCCGTAGAGCGGTCTTTGTTTTATCTGTTTATATATTTATTTAATTTGTGGATTGAAAATTTCGCACAGAATTCCATGTGTCTTTGTAGACTTACAAATTGCGTTCGCAAACGCGCGAGAATACATGTTATATTATTATTTTTCACGAATTGAAAAAAAAAAATCCAAAGACGTTGTGACAAAAACTCGAACGGCCGACCGACATTATGTCACCACCA
>JAIPRM010005405.1:0-20635 GCA_025469315.1 Stegophylla sp. TES_Ste_2020 | reverse complement strand
ACTGCGCGATCGTTTCGCTTTTTCTCATAGCTAACCTAACCCAAATATATTTTAATTTCCTGAATTTCAATTGACATTTCTTACAATGTTTAAACATAATCTTCATACTCCTACAGAACTAAGTAGTGTTATTATGATTTAATATTTTTTAAATTTCTTGTAGGTAGTGCACGTGCACTTGTGCACTTACATACGAGCCGCCACTGATTAGTAAATACTATTTTACCGAAATGATTGTAACGAAAAACGTCACGTTTTCTTTTCTTTTTTTTTTTTTTTATCCAGCGCATCGTGTATAATTAATACATAATATGTTACGTGTCACGACCCGACGGACATCTCCTACTCTATTATCGCGTCTAGACGAATTCATTCTTTTCGTCCGCGGGTTCTCGCGCCCCGACCACGTCGACAGGCCACGTCGTCGCCGCATACCCGTAGTACCACCATACCGCTCCCTTATTAATACGTCCCGAGGAACGACATAATAATGTAGTACAATACACAGTACAACGCGGTGGTGATTTGTAAAAAATTAAAAAAAAAAAGAGTCTACACTGGACGTGATAATTTATTTATGTCGTCGTTCATCGGCGTGTCACTCGCTGTTGTAGGCCCGCGGCCTTATTTTACACGGCGATTTGAAAAATCGAAATTAATACAATAATATAATAACACGTTTCACCCGGGTAAATATGAATATATTATCTTTATTATTATTATTATTACGATTCCCCGAGCGCATTAGCCGCCCTCGCGTCGTACGCGGCCACGGCTCGGAGTCCGTCACGGTCGTGACAATAATCGGCTTGACGTCTATTTAAAAGAAGAGTAATCGGTCGACTATTCTATATATATTATTATATAGGTGTATGCGCTTTTTATACGTGTCAACGGGCCTCGCACGTCCTACCCCCACCCCCACACACACACACACACACTGTTCTGCGGGTTGAAACGGATTTACGGCATAACCCGTATACAGGGTGATTTTTTAAGCGTGCCCACTCTCTCTTTTTTTGCCCGTAATTAAACAAAAATTTTAGTTTTTTTTTTTTCGAAATGTTACGTCATTCTAAAAACTATGCTTTCAATTTTTTTTTTTTTTTCATGTCACCTTAAGCATGTCCTGTATCGATACAAACTTTTTTTTCAAATGATAACCCCCCTCTTCTCTCTATTTAACTACGGAATTTTATTCGGATGATTTTTCTGTGAATTTTGATGTATTGCAATTAAAATTTTCCTTGATACTTAAATTTAAATAATTCAAAAAAAAAGTTCAAATTTTGATTTCAATACATTACAATTGACAGAAAAATAACTCGAATATAATAGAGGGTTGACATTTGAAAAAAAAATAAATAATTTGTATCTCCACAAGACATCCTTAAGGTGACATAAAAAAAAGAAATTTGTAGTTTTAATTGATTTAAATGAATGTAAATTTAGATTTTGATAACGTTGACTTGATTGAAATACGAATATTTGAGTCAATGAACAGTATTATAATAGATTTTATGACATTTGCCAGAATGCGTTGGTTAATGTTACAGATTACTCAGTTAATGTTAACAGTATTCAAGATTTTTAAAATATACATGAAGGTTTGTTTAATACTTTGAGGCTAATGTCACGTTATCCGGCCGATGTAAACTCGTTATCCAAAATGTTAACATTACAGCCGTGTGACAGTTATACACATCGAATGAGTTAACATCGATTGGTCGTGTTAAGTTAATCACCAATACAAATTTGTCGTATACTTTTGGTCGCATTGTTTACGCATCATAGGATTAATTTGTCGTAGTCGCAGACGTAATAACCGGTTTATGAACGGCATTACATGTATTAAAATCATTTTCCATTGGATTAAAATTATGTGTATTAATTATCCAATACGTTCAATATAGATTTGGAATTGCTATCCTGATAAATATATATTTTTATATATATATATATATGTATAAATTAAAGGGTTGTTCTTTTTTTGTATTCCAATTTTTAAGCCATGACCCCATGATTTGTTAAGTTATGTGTACAAAGCTCACTTACAAATATGTTGCTACAGTTATTAATATATCTGATGAAAACGATGTAGAAATACAATGTTTTGAGGCGCAGTATACGAAGAAAACCCAGAGTTTGTTCCAATCGACAATGATGTGAGCATGATTGACTTGGGAAATATTATTGAAAAACTGTCTAATCTCGAATCGCAAAAACCCGATAGACAATTAAGATCTGTTTTCCAAGGTGTGGTTGACATTTTTGAGAAATTTTGAGACTGAACAATGTTAGAGTGAACAATGTTTAACAAAGGATGTTCCTAGCTACACAACATATAATACTAAACAATTTTTAATACTTAGGTTTGGTATATAATATTTTATTTTACTGTTATTTTAATTTTATAATTATTTTGTTAAATTAAATAATTCTTTGTTACACAGTAGGTACTGTTTTTGTTAAAAAATATTAATATTATTGTGTTTATTTATTTAATAATTTTAAAACTGTTTATTATATCAATATATTTTAAATAAAAGAATATGTTGTCAGTTAATTGTTGTAATTATTTGAATTCTTGATTTTTAAAATATTATGAAATTATTTTTAAGTATAATTTTATATAGTTGTGTATTATCCATATACATAATTGAGTAAATTCCTTTTATTAGCTGTATGTATTATGATCAAATACAGTATAATTTATCATAACACTTAAGTTGACTTTTTTAAAATGGCCATAAGTGGATATTTCACTGGCCATAGCTGGTGTTTTCTGGCCATAAATGGGGGAAACAAGTTTACAATAAAAACAAAACTATTTCTCATTGGATGCAATGTTTATACGTTTGAAATTTTAACCAAATAGTATACTTGTTGTGATGATAACACGGTCAAAATTTCTAGGCTTAACTATTAACTAGTAAATCACAAACGTATGTTTTGTGTGGGAAAATGGTCAAAGTAGCCATAGCTGGTGACTCCACCCTATAGAAAGAACGGAACTTCCACAAACGTGTTCGTAAAAAAAGCGATCCCCGGTTCAATTTAAGTTTTATTTTATTTCACATTTACACGGGCAAAAGCCGTTTTTTAACAAAACATGTACATAATTTAGTAATCTTAACACTAATTAGTCTATAATATAACACATAAATTAATTACCAAACACAAAAATTAAATTGAAAATTAAGGTCAACATTGGCATTAGACATAAGACGCATAAGTGGCTCGTTTTTAGCGTAATTTGTAAGGCAGTGGGGGACAGCGAATGGAGCAATATTTCTTGTTGCTCGCTGAGGTGCTTTGAAACATATTAATGACAATAGGACAGGTGAATCAATGTTGCCATTTAATAAGCCATTTAGGAATTTAGTGCCAGCATTACGTCTACGCTCGGCTAATGAGGATAGGTCAAGCGAATTGGAGACAGGGGTGTGTAATCGTGGGCAGGAGCTAGTTTTAGCTAAGGGTCCTCGGCATAATGCTCGTAATTGGGAACCACTGATCTAGACTCGAGTGGTTACGTTGTGTTTTTATTTGATCATTCGTTGGGGGAGGTGACCGCGAGCATAAACGTCCGACGACGACGGACCCGTTTGGGAAGAAAGGAAAGAAAAAAATCTCGTTAGGACCAAACGCGGCCCGTCGTCGGCTTCTCGACGTGTTAATTACGGTGTGGCCTCGTGTACGCGCGCGCGCATCGAACGTATAATAACTAATAATAAATTTTACGTTCTACGACGACGACGCGTTCACAACGTTTACATTGAATAGTAATGGTGGGCGTCACCGGAGCACGGGTACCTTTTTCGCCCTAAAATTAACATAGGTCGTTTGAGCTCGATTTCCCGGGAAATTCGAGTTACGGGAACCGTATCGTAATGAAGCCTGTTTGAACTGTGATCAAGTATATATTATCTTCACCTTTCAACACTATGTACACAATATTAGTTCACCAGAAATATTTTAACACAAAGATCGTACATTTTAGTTTACCCATCCTCCCAGTAATTGTTGTGTTTAATATATGAAACAAAATTTTCTGTCGCTAACATACATATTGTCAACATTATGTAACATTTATTTAAATAACATTAATTTTCTTTTTTAATACATTTGAAGTCAATGCATATTGAATTTATTATTGCTTCTTCTACAATTATTTCGATGTTCCTTTCGCGTGAAAGTAAAAGCGACTTTCCAAGTGACTTTGCTGCATTTTATAGAGAAACGTAACCTTAACTTTTGAAAAAGACGGAATTCCACGTAAATACTTGTAGGCAACAAACAAATAATTAGGAAATGTAGCGCTTAAACCATATAATGGGTTTATTAGTTTTAAAATTTTTACTCTTGTGAGCTTTTCTTCAATAATCCGTGTTAATTTATTTGAACTACTGTCAGAATCACATACAACTATGTTTTCTTCAATATTACTGTACCATATTACGATTATTTTATTTAAATTAGGGCGTCATTTTTTCTAAAGTATATTTATTACGATAAAAATTAATACACATCCACACAAAATGTGGAGGAGTGACCGCTCTTCCAGACTCCCTCACTTCGCCACTGTTGTTCACTGTTGTTTATACTATTATAATAATATATTGTACTAAACCACGTGTATTAATATCTTTATTGCCTTTAACTATTGTATTATATAGTGTTTCAAAGTGTAATATACAGATGTTTAATTACTCCGATTACTCGACCCTTCGTTGATTGCAACGAATGAGGTTAGGAAGTTTGACCAAATAGATTTGTGATTTAGTTTTCTTAAAAAAAAATTTTCATAATAAAAATGTATTGAAAATTCTGTAGAACTAACCGTTACCGTGAATTTGATCATTACCATAATTCTTCTTCCTACATATATTATTCTTTGTCTAGTAACAAAGCAAAAGTGATTTTTTTTTTTTTTTATTGAGCAAATTTTCAAGTTTTGTATATACGTGTAAAATGGTTCTTTACAAATTGTGTAACTACACGTTAATAATACGATTTTATAGATAATACGTTTATCATATAAATTCATACACGTAATAACTGAACACAGGGTCGTGGTTTTTAATCCGATTTGAGGGTTATAAACGAATGGTTTTCACTATTGTTACTTTTTGCTTCAAATAGGTATGGTATTTAGATTCTAAACGTACAAATAACAATTACACGCAACATGCATGCATTGTACACTAAGTTATTCACGAACCGGTAAGTAAACGACAATTAATACTATCTAATTCGAAGCACTTCATAATCGCACGCAATTGGGCCGTGAAAATCGTCTAATTTCCCGATAAAATTATTATACTTTATAATATACTTGATGTCAGTACAGCACGCTCAAACGAACCTCATTGAAACCGTGCTAACTACGATTTTATCTAAATAGGTATATAATACACACACACTCAAAGTGACGCAGTTAGTATATATTATATTCTGCGTTCATAGGGCGACTAGGGAATGCTAGGAGGACTTGATGAACCTAGACAAAAAAATTAGCCACCCCGAAAATCCAAAAACCGTAACTCATCATTTCTACATAGATATTTGATAAGAAATTCATATTTTATTATTATTTTTCGAATTCGTCATGTTAGAATTTTGAGTTTAGAACATTTTGTTTAGCATTAAAAAAAAAAAAAAAAATCTGTTCATAATGATAATAATCACAAATCACAATAAAAATTATTTATTCGATTGAAATTCGTTAATTCTTATTGTTTAAAAACCTATTTGTATGGCGTAAGAAATGTATTATGATTTTAAAGTGAAAATTATACATAATAACAATTAAACACCAAAACAAAGCGAATAACAGTTTTATAAGGGTCGGTGAGCTATCAACAACTTTAACAACCCTTAATTCAAAAAAAAAAAAAAAATATGTATAATCGCCTATATGAGCCGGCGTATTCTTTATTTTTCCAAAAATCATACCTGCAAAATAGAGTCGTTCACTGCCGTCCGTCGGATTTGAACTGGTGTTCGGTTCACTGCTTCTGGCGCACGACACGGGAGCCGCTAGCAAGTCGTAATCGGACCCAGAAGCGCCGACCGCCACGAATGAATAGGAGCCCCTGGCCCAGGGATCGGCCCTCCAGCGCGTCACGACCGTTTCCTTTGGCTGAAACAACAAAAGGCGCACTTAATAAATACACGCACAAATAAACGTTGGTGATTATGACACATTTTTGAAATCTTCATCGGATTTCCCTATAATTATCAAATGTTTTTTTTTTTAATCTACTTGACTATATTGTTCTTTAACTACTGATCTCAGATTTCAGAATTTTTTTATTTAGTTATTAAAATCAAACATAAGGGTTGACGCAGGCAGAAAAAAAAAAAAAAAAAAAACAAATATTCCCAACTTGGAGCCACCCCGGTGATGTATATAAACATGTATAATCATGTCGGTGGGCGTCGAGTGCCGCCGGCTGCTGCTGCTGTTGTTTTGGGCACAGAAGGAGTCGCGTTATGTATTTCACACGCGTCGTCGATGAAATGAATTATCACGCGCAAAACATTAATTTTAATTATCATATTTGATGCCAGCCGATAATAAAATTTGCATAATATTAATAAATATCACGCGGAATAGACGCGGATATATTCTCGTGAAAGCGATTGCTTCGAATTGATATTTGATGTACACATAATTCGTAAAAAGAATAAAATAATAAAAATAAAACCCATAGTAAATAAAATGAAAAAATAATAAGGATTGAAATAGAAAAAAAAAAAAAAAATCGAAGCACGAGAGCAGAATATAATAATGTGTGTTTTCGTTTCAATGTTGATGTATATTATAGTAAAAACAATGAATGCAGAGTACGCGAGAAAACAGTTTAAGATTGTATATGGTATATATTTTTACTTTATTATTTTTCGAATAAGATTCTGTGAAAAATAATAATAATAACAATGATACACTAGTGATATGAACGAAAACACAATGATATCGAAAACTGAATATAAAAATCCGGGGGAACGATACTATTACCGAGCCGAAGTAATATTCTAAACGGTAAAAACAGATCCGCGTTTAACGTAGACGTAATAATATTTTGAATGAGAGAAATAAAAACGCGGAGAAACGGAAAAGATATCATATTTTCCACGGGGGGGAGTAAGAGTGAACACGTCATCGGTGTACCATTAGAAACGATTAGGATTTACTGAGAAAAACTGAGGGGCGATATGACCCCGCAAGAGACGCGTAGATTCGTCACGAGTTATACAGGGTGCAGAGCAGTGGGTTCCCAAAAATTTTAATTTAAGTTTTTTGAACAAAGTATTAGAGGCGAAGTAGACAAGTGAAAGAAGTAATACGTACAATGAAACGAAAAAATTTAATTATATATATATATATATATATATGTATTGTACCGGGTAAAAAACAAATTGTTACAATATTTTTTCGCTTAAGTTCAAGTCATACATATAATTAAATCGAAATTCTTCAGAACTCATTGTCACTCTCTCACTCTCTCTCTCTCTCTCTCTCTCTCTCTGTGTATATTTACCCCTACCCCTATATGGTCTACAACAGGGTTAGTTTATTACGCGGAATGTTTCATCGTGTGGTATGTACGACAAATTTCTAGTTTACGTTTCTACAGCAAGGAAAACTTTTTTCCCCTTTTTTCTTCTTATTAAATCAAATAGTTAACACATTCGCGTTAGAAAATTCAAACAAACAGGTACCACGAGTTGAATTATATAATAATAACGTGTTTTGGAATGAATTTTTGAAATTAAAAATTGGATTAGGTACTGAGAGTGTTCCCGGGGATTGCATTTAAGCGACGAATTTCTCAATAAACATAATAACTATGGCTCGGTGCCGGATAGCGGATAAAGCTCGTTTTCGGGTAAATTGAACGTAAAACGTTTTCCGACTTACTGTTAAATCGTCTGTAACTTTTGCGGTTTTCGGTGGAGAATTTCAAAAGTTTTGATGGAAAAGTTCGATTATCGCTGTCTTATGTAAGTACGACGTTTTCATCTCGTTAATACGTGGGTTTCTTTTTCGTTAAATAATAATAATTATAGTCGTTCTAATTAAATCAACAGCTCTCGACCGGCCTGCCATTTATTAAAATAATTGTGTTTAAGTAGAAAAAAAGATAACCAAACACTACTACATCATTTTCATAACTTAATTACATTTGTTTTTTTAATTGCACTTAGCAGCTCTACAAGGCTTTATGTGTGAATACGCCCACGCACATGACGACACGTAGGGATCATGCTGTTCAAGAGATTAAAAAATAAACGGTGATTGGCATACATAGTTGAGAAAACACTATTTTTGTGAACTCAACTCTAAATTATTAGTGCAAAGTTCTTAATTTTTTAAAAAGCTTTCAAGTTTGAAATGCGTTAAACACTATATTTTGTGTTAAAAATTAAATTTATAGAATTTTACAAATTCCTCAGTTGTAATAATATAACTTGGGTTGATCATGAACATTAAAGTACGGCATTTGTGTATTAAGTATTGTGAGTTTTCTAGTTCAACTATATATTCATTATTAAATAGGTGGTCATAAATATTGAATTGTATATTGTTTGTGTAAATTCACTTGGCAGAATATTTTTATTATTTTTTTTAATAGGTGGCTCGGTCAAAGTTTTTTTCAAGTTTAAAGTTTTTGAAAAAATAAAAATGATTTAATATTATTATTTAAAGCAGAAATAAAAAAAAAAACTTTTGTCATATTTGTAATAGTATTTTAATTCAAGGGAATATAATATACGATACACAATTACAATTTTTTGTTTAAATTCATAATAATTGTGAGCGGTTTCGGTATAGATTCAAACTTAACTCCCTACACGGTGACAAAATCAAATTAAAAACGAGTTTAACAACACATGTGATATCGATAATACGCGTTTACGTAATACTCACATCCGGTACGTTAGCCGAGCCGAATATCCCTCTGAGCACAAGCATGCACCTGGCGATGATCACGTCGTCGGACGTCTCCTCCATGTGAGTGGTGGCCTCGCCGGCGACCAGGGCCAACAGTACGGGGGCGCGGTACAGGTTCCAGAACAGAAAGAGTTCGCCGCGGCTAGCGGTCGTGCTGCCGATGTGCCCGAACAGGTTGCCGTTGGGATCCCAGAATATGCGGTCGAAGCACAACACCACCTTGTTGAGATTGCCGAAGCCGAGTCGCTCGATGGCCGCCACCTTCCAGTCGGGCAACGGTGGCGAGAACTGCACCGTGTTCGGTAACGATTGCGTCTTCTTGTTGGTCGTCTGCTTCAGCACGCCCAGCGGCAAAGTGCACAACACCACATCGCCTGTGGACCACGACAACGCGATTGTTAAGTGACGCGACGACAAGGGAAATGGGGATTATTGCGTCCCAGAGGCGAGGAAAAATGGAGATTTTCGAAATTATACCATCCCCTGCAGCGATCAATTAGGCGGTGACTACATTTTTTCAATAGTCTTATCGAATATACTCGGTCAGGTAATTAACAATTACTACCCTGTCCGTTTTTAATTTCACCAAAGAGTTTCTAAAAGCTCACTGTTTATAAGCTCTAAAAATCCAAAACAAAAGAAGGATTTTGCACGTTTACAAACTTTCAATTACTTCGTTGAAAAGTTAAAAATTGTAATGGTCTTTTTGGCTCAGGGTGGAGAAATTCCCATAAAAGCTTCAAGACAATATAAAATGTTTTATTTATATTCCAAGTAATTTTCAACGTGTAAACGAATAAGGACATATTATTATTTCAAAGTCTAATTTATTAATAATACCTTTTTAAGTAATACGTGCGAAACGAAAGTATATTAATTGTTGTCGGCAAAATATACGCGATTGTGACGTCATATAAGTATGATGTACGAGTTGCGCACAATGATACAAATTAATATATACGGCTACATTGACCGGTCCCTTCATTTTCTCGTATCACACGGTTCCTCCTGCATTTCGATTAGGTTTTCGGTTGATTTTATTTATATTCAAACTCCTCCCTCCCCCCTTACAGCCTCTTTACGCCTTAACGTGTCGAAACTCCAATTTTTAATTACTCAAAGCAAACGGATTATAATTGAATTCACAGTCGTGTCGATGTAGCTATTTACTGTTATTATTTATTACGAATTATTCTACTGTCGCGTCAAATGTCTGGCGATCACTGGAGCGTTTTCCTCTCTCTACTTAATCTACTACGTTCGTGTCTATTTTTATTTCGCCCAAAATTTATCGATTTCTCCTCCCTTCGTCCCTCCTTAAACCAATCACGAGTCAAAACTTACACGGCGACCATTGTGTACACGGTTAGGAGGTGGGTGCGCGGGCACTGTGATTGATGCAGGATTTCAAATGGTTTCTCCGGACAAATGATTGAAAGTAGGTTATGGCAAAACAATGAACGTCATAACAATTTCTATTTTATATTATTTTTTTTTTTTTAATCAATACGGAGGCCATACAAGGACGGAAATCGATCAATTATTATTAATGCGTTATGAAAAACAACAAAAATAAAATGGACTCTTTCTTTTTTGTATGGGGATATTATACATATAGGTGCAGTACGTATATGATGAAACGAATTCAGTTGTCTGTTGAAAATTGTTAGGACACAGTAAAATAATAACGTTACATGGCAAGAACTTAAATGAAACTAATTAAAATTATTTTAATGAAATCCTCGAATATTAATGAACCAGAACCCAGAATCAAAAAAGTACTAGTCCCTGCAACTTAATTACAGTTAATTAGATCGTAATTCAGAATTTTGAATATTAATTAGTTTGTAAAATGACATACGTCTTAATTAAATCTCCGATGTACGTTTTCGTTACAGATGTTTTATGAAAAATAAACTTAAATCGATTATTTAATTTTTTTTTTTTTTTTAACAATATGTCTCTTCGATAATAATCAATATAGCTTGACGTAGTGACAACATGAAAATATTTTAATGAAATTAACAATATAATTAGTATTTTATTGACATTGAAAAAAAAATGTGTCATTTTGTATTGGAGCTGAAAGGAATAATAACAATTGAACGATCACCGTTAATGCGTTTATTTTTATTTAATTGAAACTTTTATTTTTTAAATTAAAACCCATTCACATACACCCATTTTTTTTTATTTATTTGTTAATGTAAACGTCACGTCCGCGGGAGCGCGCACATATACCATACACCGTCACCGTCCTACGAACGTAGGGATTGTGCCACACAGGGTGATTAATGAGCGTTTAATGTGCACAATGAGAATTCGATTGAAAGAGAAAGAGAGAGAGAAAAAAAGGGATCGAAATGAATTACAAACAATAAACGGCTGACGAGACGTATTTGACCGCACGGGATGGCGGCCAAAACACATAAGGGCTGATAATTCGGCACTTCCTCCTCCCACCACCACTTCAAGGATTCATCCGAAAACAAATTAATACGGCATTTGCAGCGAAAATCCTTTGTTTGTCGTGTCCCGATTTTCTTTTGATAGCCACCTGGTTTTAATTTGAAATCCCGACACACAACTGATAATAATATATATACATATATATATATTAAACACGATACGGACACCCAACGTTGATCAATTTCAATGTTTTATTTATTTGTTATCTCGTTTCACGCGCGAAAAGCATATTTGCACAGTACAACAAGTGAACAATTTACCGACTATAAATTTATAATATACAACGTAACTTTAACCGATCGAAATGGTTAAACAGTGTCACGTGATCTCTAGACTACGACAGTCCGATTTTAGAAACTATCTAGGGCAGTTTTTTTCAACCTTCTCCCCTTATTTACTACTAGAATTCCAAAAATAGTATACCGTCTCCCATCCAAAGATTTTTAAAACAAATGATGATCTCTTTTCGTTTCCTTTTTTTTTTTTTTTTTTGTTTTTGATTTTAACAGTGAAGTAGGTATTATTATTAATTAGGATAATAAATAAGTTAGGATAATTTGGTAATTTTTGTATTTGAAATGATATTTTTTAAATAAATAAATTAATAAACAAAAAAAATAAAAATCGAGTGACACTACCACTCCCCTCTAATGGGGGTGTCTGTTCTATATAATAAACCTTGAGGCGCACTACGGGTAAATCCACTTCTGCTGCGTGGATGAATATATTATATTCATAATAATCTGCAAGTTCAAAACTCACCTTTGTACACGAGATCCGTTGAACTCTGCCGAGGATTTGTGGTCAAAACTTCGACGCCGTTCGGTCCGTAAGTAATTTTTTTCACAGCAGTGCTCAGCTTAATGTCCAGTCCCTCGGCCAGAGCCACCGGCACGCACGAGTATCCATTGCGCACTGTAAACAGACGAACAAAAAATAAATCAAACGATTATTCATTGTTTCGCGTATAGTTAAACCCGCAACGTTTAAAAACACAAAAACGTTTTGACGGCGAAGGCAGTCGAAGGGACGAACAAAACACGCCAAAATGAAATCGTTGACATCGGAAAATATAGAACGTATTCAAAGACAGTTTTATTGTTGATATTTTTTCCGAACCGAAAACAGCCAAAAGGTATATAAAAAATAGAACTCTCTCTTGTTTTTTTTTTTTTTTCGAACATATTGAATTAGGAGTCGTCTCAAGAGAGTAATTTTTTATTTTCGTGTCCTCGCGGGCTTTGTTGTTTCCTCGTCGAGAAATGCAATTGGACCCAATTTCCAAAAGAAAAAAAAAAGACCTATACATATAGCCAGGCCAATAAGGAAATCGAGTTTCGGTATACTTTCGTCGAGAACTTAAATCAAAACATTCGATTTATTGTTCGACGTATACGACAAAACACAACGCGAAACAGTTTCAAAACGAATAATAAATAAATAAAAATCACAATAAAGTGCATAGTACAAATATATATATATACAAGAATGTACCAGGTTATTCGAACTATTATTTTGATTACATATGTCCGACAAAGTATGTAACATTTAAGGGGGATGAAATTTTTGAAAATTTAGAGGAGGGAATAGAGCATATAAAAATTGAATGGGAAAAGGAGTATAAAAAAGGTTGAAAACCACTGATGTAAGCTAACTTAAGTCGACGATCTAAAACGATCTGCGTAAAGCTATCGATAAGTAGTTATTGCCACGAGCAAGAAGGAATTTAAAGCAAATATCTTTGCCTCCCCAACAGCGGTTAGATCGGTTCTCCGGAGAAACTATGCATGTAGACAAATAATCACGTGACTTGGTATATTGGTGCACAGTGTGCTTTTACTACTATTATCTCATAACACACACACACACACACACACACACACACAGACTTTGGACTTTTGTTTACGACCCGAGTTAATTAGATTCCCGCCGAGCCAGCAGTGTGTATTTCACGAAAGTCTCCGCGAAAGCGCGTTTCTCCTCATTCACCTCCTTCTCCGGGGACACAACGAGAACTCGACGCGATAAACTGCTGCTAATATATATTATTATAATATTATTATGTAGGCACGCGGGACCACCAGACGACGAGACAATGCGATCGGGTCGACGTTATACGCGCATAATTATTATTATTATTCTTATTAATAATAAGTTATTATTATTATTACTATTTATACTGTGCAATGTGTGTGTGTGTGTGTGTGTGTATTGAATAGGCGTACAACGACGGTCGTACTATCACAACTAAATAAGGCGACGGAATAGTCGAAATCGTTTATTGAAAATAATAGTATAATTCGTTGTAGGAAGTGGCGTAGGAAATAGCCCGAGCTCGACTTTAAATTCGCGAACTGAAAAAATGTATAAATAAATGTGAAAAACTATTGCCCCCCCCCACACAGCGTTTCGTCTGTACGAACCTAACGACAGACGAAACCAAAGCACAACGGCAATCTGTCCACTATACTTGGGACGGGCCTTTTACTTACTACCTTTTTGAAAATGAATACATACTATTAAATTGGAAAAAAAAAACACTTGTATCGATTTTGAGAAAACGTTTACATTGCATATTTTTATAAATTACTAGGTTATTATTAAAAGTCGATTTTGTCATTAGTTGTACATTTGTTTACGTTTACATTATAGTCATATTAAATTTAACTTTAAAATGCCATAAAAAAAATAAATAATCTCTGTTATCAACCACCGTGTTACGTTAAGGGTTAATGATTTCTCGCCAAGAACAAAACGGTGAAACGTCGAACGTGTGTTATTCACAAAAAAAAAAAAAAAAATTAAAGAGTACATAAATCAGAGTTTTAAAACAGACGACGACAACGACAGATTAAACGTTTTTTTTTTTTTTTTTTTTTTTATTTCCTAAATGCTCTCCGTTTATGAACAAAACAACGGCGGACAGCGGTGGTTCGACAATAAAATAAAACATATTATACTATGTGTGCGTACATTTATTATTATATACACTGTTTTCGTTTTGAAACCTCCTCGTTACGTTTATAATATAAAATATAATCATGACCGCCTGCCATTAGCGCAACTTGGAAAACATTTTTTTTGGGGGGGGCTAATATGTTTATCTGATTAATTTAGCCCCCCAAAAAAGCATTAACCTTATGTAATTCTCAAAAATTCTGGGAGGCTATGAGTACTTTTCAGGGGACTTAGCCCCCTAAAGCCCCCGTCTAATTGCGCCTATGCCGCCTGCATTAATTGCAGCCACGCACACATAATATTATATTATTTGCTTAGTTAAAGACGTGTTTCCACTCACGCGATTGACCATTACTATACTTAACACGATGTTTATATTATTAAATAAAACATTTTTCGTTGTACCTCGAAAATATTTTTATATTCCATTTTTTCTTCGTTCACGAGTTATTTAAAGGATTACGATCGACTATTATCGTAAACATACACACACCGGGTGTAACATAATTTATGAATTCGACATGGCCAAAGTCGTAACTGCTGCAGTTACATCTCGTTTATATTACAACGTTGCACCTTTACTACGGTGGGTACTGTTTTGTAATAATTTTTAATTAACACGTAGTTTTTTTTCTTCTGTCCCACCCCCCCCCCCTCACCGACCGTACAACTCACCTATACACATATTTCAGTATTTATTCTCGACCGTAAACGAGTTTTTCGAGTTTGAATAACGTCCGAGAGGTTATAATAATATTATTATTATTATTATTATTATTATTGTTAAACAATAACTATATGACCGCGATAAAAAACATGCGGACGACCTTTCAGTACGAAATGATTTTTGTTATTAGGGCTGCGATTTTGATGCGACGTTAGGCTAAAATGCGAGTTTAGTAGTACTTACTGATTATCTCAGTAATCTTTATTTCGAATTTTTCGATAAATTTCATTTTTTTAAAGAATTTTAGAGAAGTTTTCATAAAATGTGTAAACAAATCAAAATTTACTGTAATCATAAATTGTAATAATTGTGGCTTATATAAATCATTGTTGGCACATTGTGACTACATAGAGGCAAACGTAGGTAAACAAAATGTAAAATTAGTCAAAATATAATTTTTAGATTATTATTTCAGAATAGATGATGATTGATGATGAAATCAGAAGATCCATTTATCTAAATAAAATGAAATAAAATATTGTCTTTTTTTTTTTTTTTAAAAAAACCCTAATCTTAGGATAACACTAAAAAACAGGTTATTTTTCGGAATTATTAATATATTTTCTAAAATAGGCGAATAACTTACGTCTACAATCGAAATTTGGTTAGTTTATATCGAATTTTAGAAAAAAAAAATTGTAATTTTAAAAATTACCTCTTTAAAATACATTCATAAGAAAATGTTTAACCGTGTATGTAGCTGTACGAAACATCTGGACAAGTTTTTCCTGAACTTAAGTCATAATAGTTCGAAGATTCAATTATTCATAGATAATTTAGATGACATATTATATATTTCAATATCTATACACGATTTTCCCAGGATATTATTATCATCGAGAATTTACCATGGAATAATCTCGGGATATTTTATAGTTTTGGAAATTTTGGACGTGACTTTTTCACGAACGGGGAGGAAATAGAATCGACAAATCAAATATAAAAATTGGCGGCGGAAAAGAGATCGACGACGATTTCTCGTAATTCCGCCGGCGCACCGTTAGTCATTCGTGTCTGCAAATACATGTGTACAGGGATTTTCTCGGTTCGGGATTCTCATCGGAGATAATCGGCGCGATGGCCGGTCGGAAACGACGAAATATGTGTTCGGACCGTGCGTTTGGAAACAATCTTAATGATGATCGTTATAATATATATATATATACGTTTTATCGCTCAGACGTATTGTTTTTCGCGAGCGATCATCTAGATTGTTTGGAAACAAATGGTTTGAAAATACAGAGACATACGTTGGTCCGTTCGGATTTTATTTATCGCAATCATTTATATTACATGAGGATACCGTT
The DNA here is from genome assembly GCA_025469315.1 of Stegophylla sp. TES_Ste_2020. Taxonomy (NCBI): domain Eukaryota; kingdom Metazoa; phylum Arthropoda; class Insecta; order Hemiptera; family Aphididae; genus Stegophylla; species Stegophylla sp. TES_Ste_2020. The sequence continues at coordinate 4,212 of JAIPRM010005405.1, read as the reverse complement.
TTGACAGTTTTTGTATCACTTTCCGTGACAATTACACGAAACCAAAAAGTATAGACAAGAAAGCCGGAAAACCTTCACGCCACAGTTATTCATCGCTCTTCGGGTTAAACACTCTTGGCGGGTGTATAGAATTTTAAAGAAACTATCAGTAATTGCTTCGATAATACGATTCTCAACGAAGGAAGTTAAATAATATTCGTCATATCCAACACACCCACCAAGAGTAACTGAAGAGCAAAGAACACCCAAGGTGCGAAGTGTGTCCAGCTTTTTTGTCTACACTTTACTTTACTTATCTTGGCTTTGCTTTGATTTACTTTACCTTAAGGTTAATCGGATTTTTATCGAATTCAAAAATCGTTCATGTTGGCATTGAAATTCAACGACTTCTTTTGTCCAGGTAATTTTTAACGATAAAAAATAACTATCAATTCCTTCAAAACATATTGGCACATTCTCACATTGACAGTAATCATTCTGTGATGAAACAGTAAATATAATATTACAAATAAATATGTTTTCTTTTTTTAAAAAAAGTATGATTAATGTAACTCAATCGAAATATTATTGCGTCTGCTTAAAATAACAATAGTACATTTTTGTAATATTTAAAAAGTGTACTGATTTATAAATTACGTAACATAAAAGAGAATTGATTGGTCGGATTCTGAAAGTTTTGTTTCTCGTCGTAAGCTGAACAAAATAATCCGTGTAATCATTCGCAGAAACATTTGGGAAAGCGTTGTTTTCGAATTCGAAATGAAGTTATCTACACATGAGAGATTTCATATCTCGCAAATTTTATTCCGGAAAGTTTTATTTTCCGAACAAAACTACTTCGAAACTAAAATATGCAATTATATATATAAACATATACATATAAGTATAATTTCGTATTACGTGAGAGTATAACAACTTCCATACGGAGAACGGAACGTCTACGAGAAAAATAAAGCAAATACAATGAAGAGTATGAAAGGTAAACAACTTTTTGATTAAAGTTTCAAAGCAAATGGATTTTTTTTTTCTTTTTTTTTTAATATAGCAAATGTAATTCCAGTAGATATTATATAACTGCCGAGTTTCAGTTTTTCTTTTTGTTAAAAAAAAGTTTCATACGTATAATAAACTGATTTTAGAGTTTGTATATTTTACGCTTTTTATTAATATAATACTCCTATAATATTATATGCTTACACGTTTACAATAATAATAACTTAGAGTGTATACCGTGCACACAATATTATAATATAATACACTAGATTGTTGTATTTGCAATTAAAACGATAAAATTCTTATCAGATCATTCATTCCATATAGAGGCACTCATGAAGTGAAATTTTCATTAAACATTTTATTTTTACACTTTAAACGAAGAGAAACATTAATAATCAAAATTATTAAAATTGACAATAAACGCATTAACCACCGATCCCAACGCTAAGATTCTCAGTAACGCGAGCAAGCTTTTGGGTTAGCTATTTAGTTGGTGGTTGGATACTTTTTTCATGCACTGTTTTCATTTCAAAAGTACAAATCGGAGATGTTAAACTGCAAAAATCGTCTTTTTTTTTATATTTCTTGAAATAACCAATGGTGGAAAAAAATCGAAGAAAACCCACGCGAAACAGCATTTTCGATAATGATCTTGTAGCCATCATAAACTAATTTTGATATTTTGTCGAACTCTGTGCGCCTCACATCTTCACAGTTCGTTTTCGAGTACTGTACATATTTTATACCACCACTAACTGTTCTTACTTCTAAAAGCGAACGATGCGGAACGTTAGCTACTTACGCCGTATACTTGAACGAAATCTCGTTTTCTTCGTATTCGTCTGCATCGTTCTACGTTTGCGTTTTACCTTCGGTGCACCAAATAGGTGATTTAATTTGGCACAACTGCATGTACAGACGTATGTACATATAACATCATTTACTTTGTCCACACAGTTTAAATCGACTTTTAAAGAAACTATGGGGGGCTAGGAAAGAAAGTAATAAAACGAAACACTAAGAAATACATAAAATAAAAAATGTTGTTTATATGTTGGTCACAAAATTAGTCAGAGTGTGTATGCTATTTTTATCAAAACGAAGGTCTGTCGACGAATTCGCCGTTTTGTCAATTTAAAATTATACCTAAATGACAATTAAGTCAAAATCATATTTAAAATAGTCAGGGGGTCGGAAAAAATGTATAACAAGCTGAAACTAAAATACTAACGTTCCCGTGGGAAAGGCCCGTACTCCTTCCTAACCGTCTTCAATGAAAAATAATAAATAAAATATATAATTTAAGGGACAACAAGGGAAAATCGGTCGCCGTTGTGTGTACATAACTGTAGACTAATAATTAAGACTACTAAGATAATGTAATTATAACCTAACGTGATAAAATTATCGTACGGATTTTCACCTGACAAAAATATTTTTTATCGCATTTCACAGTAAAAATATTGAAAATTTCAATACGAGGAAATGTATTTTCCAATATTTGACTTAATTATTTTAAATTTTAATGTAATACAAATACGGAACGTATGATCCAATGTACATACAAAATATATTTGTATGTACTTGAAGTAGTTCTGCGTATCATGTTAAATAAAATTATAGTTATTTTTTAAAAACATATATAAGGACAATCACAGCCAAAACTATATCATGTTCCATTTTATATTATAATGCCTACTACTAAACTCATAATTATTAATTATATAGAGTGTAATAACAAAGGAAATATTCCAGTTATATGTTTATTGATTTTAACCAACTAATTCAATCAAAACGTCATTTAAAGTTTCTATAAAAATAATAATTAAATTACCTAATTGAATGTCTACTTACATCGGTCATTTCATTATTTTGATTTTTTTTCTTTTAAGTGAATATTGTTGTTACGAACTTAAAACTCACTCACACTGTCCACTGATATGTACATTTTTTCCAAACATAACTCTATATTTATAGCGTAACTATTTTTTTCTGACATATCAGATTTCTTTCTTGGGTGACCTCAGTGTTTTCCCATTCTCCCCTAAATGAATGTCTACTCACAGTAGAAAAAAAAATCACTTTCTCTCAGGTAAACAGAATGTCCCGAGGGAACAGGGGAACACGCGACGAATGTGCGAATTACGGTGATTTCTGTCGTCGTGTCGGAATTTTTCAAAAAAAAAAAAAATTACTTCTACGTCATGCGGTTGTAGTTTTCTCCGAACGGCTGGCAACCGAAACTTAGGAAAGGACGCAAATATATTACATTATCTCTGCTTTATATCATATTATAATATTATGTTGTAACATTATACGATACGAATATCGATCCGATAATAATCCCGCGGTCATCATTTTTGTGTGAATTCACACGTAATATGACGCGCGCGCGCGCGCGATGCGTTTCGGCAAACGAACTCGCTCGCCACCACGCGTCTCGCGTGTCCGATATACCCGGTCGCCCGTCACAAAGTGGACGCGAGCAAATTAATTATTACAATGTATACTATTTAATGTAATTGATCCGAGTTACAAGAGTAAAATGACATTACGATATTCGTATTACAGGCAATAATCGAAAACGTAAGCGTCAAAATAAGCCACGGGTTACTACTCTGCGTAGAATATCTGTACTCAGGGGCGTCATTCCGATGGAGGGGGCATCAGAAAATTGATACCATACCAGCAATTCGAATATAACGCTGTGAATCGCTCGAAACTAACCGAAATATAAAGAAAAAATACATTTTTTTTCTAGAAAAATACAAATATACTTTCAAAAAAAAAAAAAAAAACGTTTAACATTGCAATTGTGTTGCCAATATTGTTAATCTATAGAGTTCATTTGACGTCATTTTTAAATATTATTATTCAAATCATCATTTTTACAATCAAACCGAGAAAATTATACACAACGCACGTAGTGTAGAATATATAATATATGCATTTTATATTTAAATATGTATGTTGCATTGTGTTGTGTTGTAATTATTGTAATATATTAAATTTCAACATTATTTTAACGTATTTATCGAGAAAATCTATACAATTCCTAACATTTCCAGATAATGACAATTTTGTATCTGACTAAGTATATATTGTTTAGTATATTAGTTTATATATTTTGTTGAAAATTCAAATTTTTAAATATTATTACAGATGAAAATTGATATATCTATTATCTAGTAACTAATTACTTTTTTTCGTGCCCGC
>JAIPRM010005404.1:0-20637 GCA_025469315.1 Stegophylla sp. TES_Ste_2020 | reverse complement strand
GGGGTAAAAATATGTCCAAAGACTTTTTAACTATCGTTTTTTGGTGAGCCCGTTAGCATGCCCCTAAAGGCATGAGCCCCTCCACCACGACAAGGTGGGCTCATGGAGGGGACCTACAGACCTACCTAACCTACCTAAACCTACCTAACCTACCTAACGCGCACACCAATTCTACCGTGAAAATTTAATTTATGGAAAATTTTACCACTTTAACTTAAATTTGAAAAAAAATTTCGGAGATGGGTGTACAAATATTGTACTTGCACCTCCTGCCAAAAATGTCTGGCTACGCCTATGATAATATAGTCATTGGTCACTATGAATAAGGTTAACTGTGGTCCCTGAACATAAATCAAAAATATAAATATTATTTGTTACTATTATGGATAAAAACGACAAATATTAATATATTATATACATACCTACATATTATGATTGTGCATGTACCAGTAAGTACTACATACATGTTCTATGTAGTTGAATACCTATGTATAAATTGTATGAATTTGGTATATACCAAAATACCCAGTAAAAAATAAATACATGTGAAATAGGTGGTGGTAAAATCATTGACCCCCCTCCTTGAATTTTTTTAAGGCATGCCCCTGATTCAAATTATTCAAAGAAATCAAGTATCTACATTTTAAATGTAATATACTTGGCTGGGTATAATTATTACAAAAAATAGAATAAAATTATTGGTTTGAGTTTTTTTTTTTTCACTGATTCATTACTATTTTATATACTATATTAGTTGGTATTTCATTATTTAAAAAATAATTTTTAAACAGCGAAAAATTAACTAGAAATTCACTAAAAATGTCAATTATTTTACATGTAAAACAAAAACAGGCCCTCGACGAAAAGATCGCGCTCTGACGTACAACTGCAGTACTATCAAATTGCCGACGTAAAATATGGCACCCAGAATATTTACAATTGGAATCACCTTATCTTCCGGTACATCGTGCCGGGCAGTAAATTAAAATGAAAAAAAAAAAGTAAACGAGTTTTGTTATCATTATCAATACAAATAATAACACGTGATTGTAGATACCATTCTGTGTAGATACTACTAGACAGTAGATAGTGTTCTTTGACATTTCGAATTTTCTCGTACCATTTTATTGCTAAGTTCTTTTCTATTTAATTATACTAATTAAAACGATTTTATCCAATGAACGACGACAATAATTGTTGAACAGGAATGGATTCGTTTGATATTTTTAAAAAGCTATCGGTTGGCGCAAAATTCAAAAAACCAGAGAAGAGTGTTCTTAAAACTGAGGTAATTTGCATGACAAATTTATACAGACGTAGTTGTGAACGAGTTTGATTTCAAACTCATTTCATGTATTTTCATATAATTCAAAGGATGCAGACAAATTCAGTGCCAAGCAGATTAAGATCAAAGCTGTTGGCGAACGTGTGCCTGATGCACTTTCCACATTTGAAGCAATGCAATCCACTTATTCTTTGAAACCTAAGCTAATGGAAAATCTTACGAAATCAGGTTACACTGTGCCAACGCCTATTCAAACTCAAGCAATACCTATTATGTTACAAGCAAGTAAAAATATCGTTTTGCAGTCGCTCTTATATTTAATATTTCGTTAATTTTATAGAAAAGGCAAATATTTGCTTGCGCTCCTACTGGATCTGGTAAAACAGCTGCATTCTTAGTACCTATCATTCATCATTTAGGTAAACCAATGAATAAAGGATTCAGAGCTTTAATTGTGAGCCCTACAAGAGAGTTGGCCAAACAAACTTTTAGGTATGTTGTACGTGTAATGAATGTTAAATAATATTAAGTAATAAAAATTGTATATTTAATTAATTCTTGGTTAATTTTATTATTATTATTATTTTTTTTTCATATTTAGAGAATGTAATAAATTATGCGAAGGAATCGGATTACGTGCTCATACTTTTACTAAAATCAATAAAGACAAAGAGAAATTTAATCCAAAATCAGCTCTGAAATTCGGTAAGGATCATAATTTATTAAATTGAACTGTTCATTAACTTAACAATACATAGTATAATTTATTTAATTTTACAATTGTAAATCTTTCAGCATTTACTTAGTTGCATATTTCATTATTCTTGTATGTGATGCAAAATATGCAATTATTAATGATTATTTTACATGGAAGCATTTGTGTATCTTAAAAAGTACATCATAATGTATTCATTATTAAAAATACTATATTTTTAACCCTTTCATGCACATTTTTTTTTTAAAAAGAATTCAATTTTTTAAAATTAACTTTTAACTGTAAATTAAGTAAAAATATTTAAAAAAATATTAGATTAATAGTTTTTTGAAAATGTTACTATTTATTTGATTTTGAATCAATGTTTTATCCATGAAATTATAACACAGCTTTAATTAAAATTAGTAATCAGTTCATTTTTAATCTATTTTCCAACAAATATATTTTTTGATAGTAACTTAGCATACTGAAATTCAAGTTATAATTTTAAATACAGGGTGTTCCATGAAAAAGTTAGGATTTCAAAATTAAAATTCAAAAAAAGCAAAGATAAGTAAAGTAAATTAAAGTTAGTTAAGTAATATCAAAAGTGCTGGATCTAGAGCATTTGTTGCCCGAGGTTAATAAAATTTAAATGCCAAATTAAACGATCAAGAATTGTTTTATTGAAGAAATGATTTATCGTTTCTTTAAAATTCAACACACCCGTCAAGAGTATTCTATCCTGAGGTGCAAAGAACATCCCAAGGTGCGAAGTACACACTTTTTTTTAAAATTTAATTTTAAAATTTTAACTTTTTGTGGGACACCCTGTATAGAGAAAATGTTAAATATCTTTGCATTTAAATTAAGTAAAATATAACAATTACACGGCTGTTTAAAATAGTGTGATTAAATAAAAATATTACATGGTTTTTAGTTTTATGAAATATGTTTTAGATATCTTAATAGCAACACCTAATAGACTAGTGTATTTATTGGATCAAGATTCACCAGCTGTTGACCTTAATAAGTATTTTATATACACATAATGTTAATAATAACTATATTCAATAATTTTTAATGAAAATTTTTATTTTATTTTAATAGCATTGAGTGGTTGATAATAGACGAATCTGACAAATTATTTGAAACTGGAATTCGAGGTTTCAGAGATCAGTTAGCAATTATTTATAAAGCGTGTGGTCCTAATACTAAACGAGCTATGTTCAGTGCAACATATACAGTAGAAGTGGCAAAATGGTCAAAGAAGAATCTTGATGGTCTTATATCAGTAACTGTTGGTAACAGGTAGATATTTAAAAAATATTTAGAATACATCCTCACAACTAATCTTGCATATTACGTGCATAAAATTACAAAACTTGCAATATTAACTTCAAAAAAGATCTCTTGAATTTGTTATGAAACTTTATATAAAATTAAAAAAGTTCATCTTTTAGATTTTAGAATAAGCTCGATTTATATGTATCTATTCATTGTTAACAATCCTATTTCACAATATTTTATATGTTTTGTTTTCTAGTGTATTTATAATGATGTTTATTTTTATTTTTATTTTTTATGTGTACTTGTTTTCATATAGAAATAAAATAAATAATTAAGTTAGTCATTTTTCCCTAACACTTTTTTCTCATTAAAATTTTTAGCAAAATTGTTCTTTTTTTCCTTTTCTTTGTTTATTGGATAAAAAAAAAAAGTTTAGTAAAGTGTAAAGTATAGACAAGAGAACCGGGCATTCTTCATATCATTGGTATTCTTCACTCCTCGTGTCAAATCTTGGTAGGTGTATTGAAAATTACATCTTTTATTGTTCTTTGTATTATTAACACACTTTTCTCAGAATCGTATTATTAAAGAAATGATTTATCATTTCTTTAGAATTCAATTCATGCACCAAGAGTATCTGACCTGAGGAGCAAAGAATATCCATTGTGCTAAGTATGTTTGGTTTTTTTTTTTTTATACATTTTTATTCTTGACTTAAAATTATTATTTATTTTTTAAGTAATGTGATTATAAATATTTTATGCTTTTTCATCTATTTATAAATTTCTATTTTTTTTAAGAATTTATTTTATTTACTAGCTATGTATTCGCCATGAAAGAATTTAAAATTAATACATTTTTTTTATTGTTTTTAAATTATTAGAAACACTACTACTACAACAGTTGAACAAGATTTAGTGTTTGTTGGCAATGAAGAAGGAAAATTAATTGCAATGAGAGATATAGTGAAAAAAGTAAAAATTGCCATTGTAATAATTAATATGATTATATAAACCTGATTATATAACCTGTATTTTAGGGATTATCTCCTCCAGTTTTAATATTTTTACAATCTAAAGAACGCGCAAAAGAGCTTTTTAGTGAACTCATTTATGATGGCATTAATGTAGATGTTATTCATGCTGATAGAAGCCAACAACAAGTATGTTATGAAAAAAAAAAAACCATTTATATTAGAATGTAAATTAATGTTTAATAAATTAATTTCAGAGAGATAATACTGTAAAAGCTTTCCGAGAAGGCAAAATTTGGGTATTGATTTGCACAGAGCTAATGGGTCGAGGTATTGATTTCAAAGGTGTAAATTTGGTCATAAATTATGATTTTCCATCCTCGTCTATCTCATATATTCATAGAATTGGTCGAACAGGGCGAGCAGGACGTCCTGGAAAAGCTATTACATTTTTTACAAATGATGATAAACCCATGTTAAGGAGGTAATTATTATTATTATTATTTTTATTTTAAAAATATAATATGTAATATAATTTTATTTCTTTTATTTTAACATTTTTACAAACAGTATTGCTACAGTAATGAGAGACTCAGGATGTCCTGTACCAGATTATATGTTAGGAATGAAACGATTACATAAGAATACTAGAAGAAAATTAGAAAAACAATCTATAGCAAGAGACGAAATTCAGGCAAAACCACATAGATATCAAAAGTAAGTAATTGAAAATAAATATTTATTAAATTTAAAATATACTGGTTCATCAACTGTATTTTGTCAACATTCTTCATATCTTAAATTCACAATTAAAAATAATATAATAGTGGATAATTATGTTTATTTGTAGAATTTACAATAAATATAAAAATCTTGATAATTTAACTTTATATCAGCTGAGTTCTAGGAATCCTACATAAAAATTTATTCATTTTTTATTTTTTGAAGGCAGTTTTAATTTCTTTTTTCATATCATGTTACTTTTTGATTAGAAAATTATGATAAAAAATAAAACTCAATGAAAAAATATGAAAAATAATAAATTATTTTTGTTTTTTAGACCAAAAGCTGACAGTAGTAATTCTACATCAGCTGATTCAAAAAATGTATCAAATGGCGTAAAAAAGAATTTAGTATCCATAGTTAAAACTAATTCAAATAATAATGTATCAAACGGTGTAGGAAAAAATTTAGTATCCATAGTTAAAACTAATTCGAAAAATGTATCAAATGAAGATCAAGAAAAAAGTAAAAAAATAACAGTGAAAAAGAATTTAGTCTCAATCAAAAAAAATAATTCGACATTACCAACAGTGAAAAATTCGTCAAAAGAAATAAAAAAAATAAGTAATAAAAAATTAAAAGTTAAAAAAAGTGTATCTATTAACAGTGTTAGTCAATCCTTTCCTCAGCATGAAGAACAGAAGGGCAAAAGGAAACAAAATAATTCTAAAGAACATAAAGTTGTTAAAAAATCTAAGAAAACATCTGTATAATATTTTAATTTTTTAAATATATTACTTTTTAAAAACATATTTGTCATTTATTATGCCTGAAGTCAGATTCATTAATATAAGATTGATTATCTAAATTGCTGTTGTTTCTAGATATTGATGTGAATTGTTAAATTTTTGTTTATATTAAAAGGGAGATCTTAATTATATTTTTATACCTATATTATTATTGTTTATTATGAAAATCAATATTATGTTGTAGCTTTTGTGTACAGTCAGCACTGTATTAGTTTTTAACTGTTTGTATTTTGCTTGTTAATTTTCATTTATTCTGAATATTTTTCATTTTAGTACAAATAATAACTATAAATAATTTACACATAATATTTAAGATTTTGAGCGGTGCGAATAAGCTTATGATTCTACAATAACAACATTTATTGTTTTATATTTTTATTTTTTTTCCCTTTCTGCAAACAGCTTTTGTATAGAAATACTTGTTTAAAACATATGATCTGTAATTTAATGAATGAAAATCACATTCAGGTGGTATTTTTGAGAGGACATTTTTCAAATTTCTCAATACTTTTTGCAAAAACAAGGATAATCTGTCAAAAAATAATTTACAAAAATCAGTGAAAAATGCTATTACTTAAATTTTCATAAAATTGAATTTTGTTTTTTAATATAACTTTAAAAATAATGTGACAAGAAACTTGAAACTTCCATCAACTACTAAATATGATCATGAGAACATAAAAAAAAAAAAATAAAAAAAAATAAAAACATTTGATAAATTTTAAATAAAGTATAGGATTTTCAAAAAATTAGAAATTTCTCGGTTTGATAAGTTTTAATTCTATAAAATTTTAGGTTCCGAGCGAAGTGAAGAAGCTTATGATTTTACAATGGTTTATATTTTTTTCTTTCTTTCTTGAAACACTTTTTTGAATAGAAATACTTATCTAAAAGTTTCAATCAGTTACTTTGTAGAACCGAAACACACCCAGATAGAACTATTTAGACATCATTTTTCAAATTTCTCAACACTTCCCAAAAACAATTTCATCAAAACCGGTCGAGCCGTTTCGGAGGAGTTCGAACACAAATACCGTGACATGAAATCTTTACCTATATATTAGAATGTAGATTATTATTATAATCTTAAATCATTATGACGTTTCCATGATTTTTGTCATTTTGTCCGTCACAATAATTTAATTAATCGTTATCAAACTTTTCACAAACATTATTTATAGCAACTAAAGAATTCTGAAAGAAATATTTTCCATATAATACTGATTTGGTTGCTAAGTTTTTTTAAATTTTCTAATTTTTCGCGAAACTACCTTGTATTAGAGATTTTTGTTCTTAAGAAATTCTGAAAAGAACTTATGAAAACAAATAATATTACGTATTAAAATCATTATTAATCTTAATTATATAAATTTGATTTGGAAAATAGTTCATAACTTCTTCTTGATCCACAACACTATTCCTATGTACACTGAGTAATAGATTATTTTACCACAATATAAAATAATAAGAAAAATTTTCGGGAGGGGTTTGAACCCCCAAAGCCCTCCTCCGGCCTTGTTCGTTTGATGGCAGTAGAAAATTCATAAAAATGTTTAAAATTGTAATTCACACCATGGATATACTTCGCTTCCTAGGTGGTATATTCTTGGTGGGCGTATTGAATTCCAAAGAAACGATAAATCATTTATTTAATAAGATGATTCTGAACAAAGGAATATAAAGAACAATAATAATCGTCATTTTCAATACACCCAACCACCAAGAGCATCTGACCCGAAGAACAAAGAATATCCGTGGTGCGAAGTATGATCGGCTTTTTTGTTTATACTCTACTTTGTTTACTTTACTTTACTTTTTTTTTAGCTAATAAATAAAGGAAAAAAGCCGGACATACTTCGCACGATGGGTGTACTTCGTACGACGTGTGGTATTCTCTTGACGGGCGTATTAAATTTTAAAGAAACGATAAATCATTTTTTCAGTAAAACGATTCTGAGCGAAGGAAGTTAATAATAAAAAAAAAAATTTTCAAAAAATGTCCAAAATTTTTTTTTTACATTTTCAACATTTTCTCGCGCCAAAATCTTTCTTATATTGATGTCGATCTATGTTTAAATTTTCATAAAATTTGGATCAAAAAATGATGGTTTTCTAGTCTTTTTTTGTCAAATTTCGGGTAGTTTTTCAAAGGGGAAAAAAATGAAGAATTGAGAAATTCAAAAAATGACCTCTCTAAAGTGCTAACTAGAGGCAAATTCGGTTTCACAAAGTTGCTGTTAGAGACTTTTGGATAAGTACGAGTATTTTTATATTCGAAAAATTAATCACAGAAAAAATAAAAATAAATAAATAAATAAACATCATTGTAAAAAAAAAAAAAAAAAAAAAATGACATCAGAAAAACAATTACACCAGACACTGTCAATTATTATTGTAAATTGACTAAATTATTCGCTCAGAATCTTGTTGTATTGAAGAAATAATTTGTCGTTTCTTTATTAAAATGCAATAAACACAACACACCCACCAAGAATATTCCACCCGTGGAGCGAAGAATACCCATTTTGCAAAGTACGTCCGGCTTTTTTTTTTACATACTTTTCTATAATTTTTCCATACAAATTTAAGTGAACCTCTAATTTTGTGTAATTTAGTTTACTAATTTAAAATTAATGAGATAAAACTGTTTGAATGATTTTAATAAGGCGATCACGAAGCGCCCGAATTCTTTTTTATTAATAAAATAGAAAATACACGAAAATACAATAGTTCTGATCGAAATTACAATCTCATTTTTATATGGGAGTATTTGAGTGAAACATTGGATAACAATATTATAACATAAAAAAAATTAAAATAGTACCATTTTCGAAGAAAGGAACTTAGGAATTAGTTTTTACGGTATGAAAAAAAAAAAAAAGAAAGTATTTTAATAGAAATGTATTTAATAACATAGATTGCGAATCGAAAACTATTGGAAGAAACGTTTGAATAAGCACTTTGATTTGTAAGACGGGAGTGCTTAGTAATGACTAGGGCTAAGAATTTGTAACACTTGCAAAAATGTGTAATTTCCAATAATTTTCAAAACGCTCTAAACTTAACTCAAAATATTTTGATCAAATGTTTTTGAAAGTTTTATGAAGTATTTTCGTGACCATTTTTTTAATAGTTGGTGAAAGTTTCAAGTTTCTAAATACATTATTTTTGGAAGTTATGTTAAAAAATAATTTTAAATTTTATCAAAATTCTAGAAATAGCATATTTTACCGTTTTTTGAAAATTGACCTCTTTAAAGTACCTTCTAGATGTGATTTTGGTTTTATTAAATGAGAAAAATGTCCAACATTTTTTTTTTCATATTTTCAAAATTTTCTTGCGCCAAAATCTTTCTTATATTATTTTCTATGTTTAAATTTTCATAAAGTTTGGATCAAAAAATGATGGTTTTCGAGTCTTTTTTGTTAAATTTTGGATAGTTTTTTTTTCAAAAAAAAATTTAAAAATTGAGAAATTCAAAAAATGACTTCTTTAGAGTACCAACTAGAGGCAAATCCGGTTTCAAAAAGTTACTGATCGGAACTTTGAATGATCGAGATTTTGGTCCAGTAGATTTATACGAAAAAGTGTTCACAGAAAAAAAAAACAAAAAGAAAATAAAGTGTGTACTTCGCTCGTCGGGTGGGATACCGGGATGCTCTTGACGGGTGTATTGAATTTTAAAGTAACGATAAATCATTTCTTTAATAAAACGATTCTGAACGATGGAAGTTAATAATATAAAAAATGTGTATATTTTCACGCGTGCTCCACCCATAAACACGACAAGTGCTGTACAAATTTACCTTTGTCCGTACTTTTTCCTAATTTTTTTTTTTCAATCGAACCCTTGTAAAATGTTCAAATTTTTTGTTCACTCAAAATTTTATCGCACCACAATATTCGCAATGAAATTCTCTATCTATGTAGACACCAAGTTTCAAAAAAAAAAAAAAAAAATGGGGGTAGCCAATTATTTTTATGTACGTTAAAGTGCGTAGTAATTTTAGGTAAAACTTACGAATTTCGTCATAATTCTAACTTCAAACGAGAGTATAGAAAAAAAGTTGACTCGGGATCATTGTAAAAACACTAGGTAGTTTATTTTTTTTAAGTGTATTTATCGATAATATACAGGTTAGAATTGTTGAATCATAATCGTTAAATACTAAATAAATAACACTGAATGTTTAATGATAATATTATGTGTTTCATACATGTCACAATATTATTATTTCAATTCGAAACTAAATTGTATTAACAGTATAAACATTTTTTAGTTACAAAACAACAATTTCGTCATTTCTATAGATCTGATCTGATTTTAGAGTGTAAAAATACATCTGTCTAAAACAAAATCCCTCGTAATATAATATTAATAAATCACTATAGTACTTATTATAAATGACCGAATGATTCTAATGACTGTTTACGGTTATATACAAAAACCGAGTTAGACATATATTATACAAATACATAGTACACACTACCTACACACACACACACACGATTCATAAATCATTATTTATTGTCGCGGACTGGGTTAAGGTCACGTAAAGGTTAAGAAATCAGTATATAAATCGTATACGTATATATATATATATATTATATATATTATAAATTTCTAATTTTTAACTCAAGACGTTGGACCATATCGATACCTATATTATTATTATTGTTTTAATTACGAATTCGAATGATGACTTTACATACTGATGTCGGTTTCGAAAAAAAAAAAAAAAAATTAAAGGATTAGAGCCACTGACAACAAGCGGCGTAATAATGTATTATTGTGCATTATATAATACATAACATTAAAGAGTATTACATACGTAGAGTTACTCGCCGATTATTATTATTTTTTTTTACAAAATGATCCATTAATTAATAATATATACGTATACAGGCGAATGCATAATACAATATTTATATATCTCTGTACAATATTATTATAATTATTGATAAATTAGGTAATAATTATTAACTTTGTTTCTCAAAAGTTATTAAAATGTTTCTCAATTTTTATTTTTGGGTTACAATAAAATATTGTAACTACCTACACATTTGTTTTTGTTTTAAATTAGTTTTCAACCTCTTCGATTTGTAACCATGTATGTTTGTAAATCCAACACTGAATATTCATTTTTTACGTACCTAATTATTATGATTAATTTTTTTTTAAAAAAAAAAAAAAAAAAAAGACAACAGATAATTATTGTATGTAAAAGAAATTAGCTCTTACAGAATCTATGTAAGATAACACAATCATTGGAGGAGGAAAGACCCGACTGTAATGTCAGCACATATTATGCAAATAATTAAAACCGATTATAATTTCATAGTATTGGGGGTGATTAGGATAAAATTTTTGGAGGCTAACGTGTATATTTGTTTGATTTAGCCCCATTAAAATCATAAGACTTATGCAATTTTCAAAAAATCTGGGGGCTTTGAGTGGTTTTGGAGTGGTTAGCCCCTAGTGTTTTTACAATGGTGTTTACTTATTTTTTTTCTGTGAACATTTTTTCGTATGGATTCATACTTGTTCAAAAGTCTCAATCAGCAAATTTTTGAAACCGGATTTGCGTTTAGTTGGTACTTTAAAGAGATCATTTTTTGAATTTCTCTATTTTTCAATTTTTTTTCAAGGGTAGTAGTAAAACAAAGTAAAGTAAAGAAAGCAAAGCAAAGTAAAGTAAAGTATAAACGAGAAAACCGAATATACTTCGCACCATGGGTATTTTTCTACTATTGGTAAGTGTGTTAAAAATGATGAAAATTATTGATCTTTATATCATTAACTTCTTTCTCTTTCCTTTCAGAATCGTCTTATATTGAAGAAATGATTTTTCGTTTCTTTTTAAAATTCCACAAACCCACCAAGAGTATCTGACCCGAGCGAAGATATCTGTGATGCGAAGTATGTTTGGCTTTCTTGCCTTTACTTTACCTTTTTCTTTTTCTTTATTTATTTGATAAAATAAAGTAAAGTAAAGTAAAGTCAAGTATAGATAAGAAAGTCGGATACCTTCGCACCACAGTTGATATTCTTCGCTCGGATACACTTGGTGGGTGTGTTGAAAATGACTATTATTATTATTAACTTCTTTTGTTCAAAATCATCTTATTCAATAAAAGGTTTTATCGTTTTTTTTTAATTCCACAAATCCACCTAGAGTATCTGACCCGAGGAGTTTTTTTTTTTTTACTATTATTGTTATTGTTGAATTTGAACTCTGAAACCTATTTTAATATTATAAACATAACTATTATATGAAATAAAGTACAAGAAATTCATACAATGTTTTGTAATTGGTAATTTGTTTTTGAGGTTGAAAAATGTTTAAGCAGGTAAATTTGGTGCAAAAGGACTAAAGATAAAAATGAACCTTTTTTTTTTGTTTTGACGCCAACAGGTAATTAACAAGCCCTTTATCGTTGACAGCCACCCTGTTATTACATTGATATCCAAGGAAGTGTTTAACGAGCGGATATAAACCTCGGAAACTCGACTTTGTCCTTTAAATAATGAATAATATTAATCGATAATTCATAAGTAGGTATACTTAAATATGGTAATTTAGAGTAGGTATGTTCGACTTTAATAGTAATAAAACATTTTTTTACCGGTGCACCTTGAATTCGGTTCTGATTTTTTCTAACGGATAGAAGACATGTTATAAATACATGCATAAATTAAAAACAAAATTCATTTTCCGCCCCTTTTATCAGTGCATATATTATAAAATAAATATTCTTCTATAGAAACCACTACTTTTTAGTATTGGTTAGCCTTATTAATTCATCAAAACGACCATTAGAATTTTAAAGTTTCGTCATAACTACAAAATGACTGTTTGATCTATATTTTTTATTATAATTGCATTCTAAATGTATGTATGTATAATAACTGGGTTTATCCGAACAGTAGGTATTAAAAGTGTTGTAATTGATGTATTACATGTCTGTGCGTGCAAAACTAAACACGAGAAACCGCATTGGAATGTGTTAGACCATTAATCAAAGGTAGACTAAAATAAAGGATAATATACATACGGATTAAAATATATTTCGAAATTCTAGATTGGTCACAAATAATAATCGATTTTGGACATTAGCGCAAATAGATGGGGGGCTAGGAGGCTCAGCACTCCCAAAAGTATTTTAGCCCCAAATGTATAATATTTGAAAGGGTGTACATAAAAATATTTATGGTGTAACAATGAATATTACTTTATGATATTGTATAATACTATATGAATCAATTATTAATTGTAAAATTACTAATAAACACAATATTTTCCTATGTTTTATTAACCTATGTTGAAATACAAATTATTGTATTTCAACGTTTTAGATTCTGAACGCAGTGAAGAAGCTAGTGTTTTTACAATGTTGTTTAATTTTTTTTCTTTAAACAACTTTTCGTATGGAAATACTTGTCCAAATGTTTCGATTAGCAATTTTTCGAAACCCGGATTTGTCTCTAGATTGTACTTTAGAGAGGTCATTGAATTTCTCAATTCTTCAATTGTTTTTTTTTTTGGAAAAAACTATCCAAAATTTGACAAATAACGACTCGGAAACCATGATTTTTTGATCCGAACTGTATGCGAAATTTTAAACATAGATAGAAAATCATATAATAAGAAAGATTTTGGCGCAAGAACATTTTTGAACATTTTTTTTTATCATTTATTTTTTCTTATATTATTAACTTCTCTCGTTCAGAATCGTTTTATTGAAGAAAATATGATTTATCTCGTTTCGTCAAAATTCAACTCGCCCGTCAAGAGAATCCCACCCGACGTGCGAAGAACACCGCGCGACGAACGAAGTACACACTTTTGTTATTATGAATTTAAATTGAAAAAACCGGTATACTTGAACGTACTAGGTTATATTCATGACACGAGTTCACACCACTTCAAACCTAGGTTTATAATATCGTTGAAAAAAACCGTTTAGGAATAATTAACATAATATGGAAAATAATAATTAGCACTAGAAAACGGGTCCACAAGTCGCGCGGCATGTAAAATTATGCTAAACTTTAATTTAGATCGATTGTGTCATGCGGATGTAATAATAACAATAACATAATGGTTTATGTAACGGGCTCCGTCGTTGTTCCGA
This sequence comes from Stegophylla sp. TES_Ste_2020, assembly GCA_025469315.1. NCBI lineage: Eukaryota > Metazoa > Arthropoda > Insecta > Hemiptera > Aphididae > Stegophylla > Stegophylla sp. TES_Ste_2020. The sequence continues at coordinate 6,727 of JAIPRM010005404.1, read as the reverse complement.
CGATGAAAGTTGTCTGAAAAATTGCACGCTTGTGTGTGTGTGTGTGTGTGTGTGTGTATGGCCGAGTGCGTGGTGTGTGTGTGTGTGTGTGCTTTCGATAGCCAAACTCTAACAACAACTTTATACCAAGGGATTACGACATGTCGTCGTCAAAAAGTGAAATAAAAACAAACATAAAAAAAAAAAAAAAAAGAGTCGTTCAAGGCCGTAGTAAGTACATATATATATATATAAATCTATAATAGCCACGTCATAATAATATCACATCACGAACCCGCGTGGTTTACCACTGAGGAATTCATATTTTTTATATTTTTTTTTCTGCGGATTTCAATTATTAATGGCGCGCCGCCGGGGAATGTGTACGTATTACACATATAAATATATCAAAAAATTTTTTTTTAAAAAAAAATAACCGACTTAATGTACGATAGAGTATAATAATTTGTAAGTATAATATTATATAATTTGTCCACGCGGCCGGACATTATATATCTCACGCGTGCGCGTTTCGGCGCGAACATTCGTGTGGGCCTAAGTCTCGGGTACTTTTTTTTTTTTATTTACTTTGTTTTTTTTTTTTTTTTTTTCTGCAAAAATAATTGAATCGTGAGAGGTACGACAATAATAATTATAATTCCCCCGGCCTTGGGTCAAGGCGGGTTACACAGTTATGTGTATTGCATTACAGCTACACTAGATTTATAATATTATTCGATCGCCCCGACTAATAATAATGGCGATCATGTTTTGTGACCTGTATCGGCGCGTTAATTTGTGTAACACGCATAAAAATGCCGTCGGTATATATATTTTGCTCGCGTTTATAGAGCGGTCTACGACGCGCGCCTCTAAGTTGTTTGAAGTATTATATTGTGTTCGTACAAGCCTCAGGGCGCGTGCGCACGCGATATTTCGCGTCAATGTAAATATTTTTCGCACCGATTGACAGAAAAAAAAAAAAAACACTCACACACCACACAATATCGATCGTAAATAATTATTTCATTTGTATCGAGATTCGTGTATACACGTACACACGCGTAAGACGAAGTGTCATTGAATTAAATTTCTCAACGTCCAATAATATTATTATTTATTGTTATATACAGGACTGTCGGCGGCTAAGGAATTTTTAATTAATTAATTTTTTTCCCCCCCGTATCTAGTGAAAATTAAGTACACGTTAATCTATTTTAATAAAAATCAATTATTATTAGTTGGGTCGACATTAATCGTGACTAGGGCTAGGGACTTACAGGAGTTAGCATGTTTTTCAAAAATCATTGAAAAAATAGCCAAGCAATGTAGAAAGATAATTGAGTGAAGAGAGAAACAGAGATTGCATAACGCGCAGTTGATTTATATAAAAAAAAAAAAAAAATCAATTTTTAGTAAGTATACGGGTTCCGCCGGCGCCTGTTTGCTGGTCGAATTCGAAACCGTAGCACAAATATGTACTTATTGTTTAGAAATTAAAAAAAAACAAAAAAAGTTATCTCTTCTGCGAGATCAGTGGTGCAGAAAATATATTACCGGAACTGGACACAATTATTATTATAATTGAAGAAAATAGAAAACAATAATGACCTGCTTGACACGTATGCATATTATGCTTTTAACTGTACTACACAATATTTTTTACTTTGGTTGTTTATATTTTGACCTGCAAGTGACTGCTGCGTACGGATGGAAACAAAGATATATTAAACGGTATCATTATAAAAAAAAAAAAAAAAAAAACGTATTTAACGTTGATATAATATATTATATTGTATAATAACGGGTTTAAAAATGGTGCGTTTAAAGTCTCTGGTTGAAAACTTTTACTCGGTGTAAGTAGTGCAGTAAAATAAGTAGTACCTATAGTGTGTTATTACTATTATTACTACATGTTTTTAATACCCATGATTTGTACGACGACGTCATTACTTTAAAACTTTAAGTGGGTAACTACTACTCAGGGCGATGGCCGAGTGGTTGTTAGTGTCGTTTAAATCTGTTCGGTCAGAGTTCTTATTGAAAAAAAAAAAAAAATAAATAATAATAATCAAAATGTAAAGTCAATTGATAACAGGTAAAACACTGCAATATTAATTATTATCACAAAATAAATAAATACATAATAATTATATGTAAATATTAAAATAAAAAAAAAAAAAATAAATAAAAAAAAAATAGTGTGTTGGTATAAAATAAAATAAATGGAAAATTGAATGATTAAAAATAAAATTAGGTTTTGTGAAATAAATTTTAAACGAGTTTAATTTAGTGATCCGTCTAAAGCAGAAATTTCCAAACTTATTATTGTATCACCCATTTTGGGCATTTTTTTCAATTTTAGCGACGACCCACAATAATACACAACAATAATCAAATGTCCTTTTTTTAATATAAAAAAAAAAAGCATTTTGTATTTTAAAATTTTTATCGAATAATTTTTATAACTGTAAACAACTGTAATTATTTACTGAATTATTACAAAAAACATGAAATTATTAATATTTAAAATTATATAAGTATACGTGTATACGTGTAAATGAACATTTCAAAAAAAAAAAAAAAAATTGTATGTATGTAAAAAGTCGGACATACTTCGCACCATAAGGATTTTTCGCTCAAAAGAAAAAATTCTTTCACAAAAATATTTTTGAAATTTCCATAGAGTTTTAGTTGCGTTTTTGTCAAATTTAGGATAGCTTTTCTTAAATTTTGCAAAAGTATTGAGAATTATGAATTATTTGACCACCCTAAAATGCCAGAGAGGCAAATTCTGATTGAAAAAGTATTGTTGGTTGAGACTTTTTGAAAATATTTCTGTACGAAAAAGTGTTCGAAGAAAAAAAAAAATAAATAAATAAACACCATTGGAAAAAAACTAGCTTCTTCATACTCCACTCAGAAATAAAAACTTACAACGCGACCCACAGTTTGGGAACCTCTGCTCTAAAATCTTTTTTTATATTATGTCTTTTTGAGGTCTATCTTTGGAATATGGACTATGAAACCATATTATACTTCTCGCGGTGAAAATCGCATTGAACGTGTACAGCACCAATTTCTCGACCATAACCGTGGTTATGTTTAATTTAGTTAGGACAATCCGTCTCTTGATTATTCTCTCTAGTTATGAACAGGCGTGGTTTTGAGTCAACAACAGTTAATTTAATTTTCTTCTCAGGAAACTAGTCTACGGCAATATATTGATTCTTCCATTCTACGCTTTCTATGCTCAACTTTAAAGAAGTCCCACCATCCCCACTTATGTTCGTCAGACATTATAATATTTTTTTTAGATTTAATTGCAACACCAATTATTATTATTTAGAAAACCAGCCAATAATTAAAAAAACGACGTGAATAGAAAATACGAATCCATCGGTAGAGATAATATTATTGTTATTTGTATAGTGTTAAATTATAAATTATAACAAAGTCTGCACTTTATTGTTAATTTAACATATTGTAGTTATTTGTCAAGATATCACAAAAAAATGAAAGACTAAAAATTATCTATGGAAAATCGGTTGGAAAATAAAATAAAAATCTATATCCATTTATAGTATTTAGTATACAATTTTTATTTATTTTTTCCACAGGGGCAGGGGGTTGAAATAATAACAAAAATAATATTAAAAAAAAAAACTTTTTTATTTTACTAAAAAGCAAATATTTAGTACATTTTAAAAATGAAGTTACTTGTCTACTTAGATATTTTGGATTATTAAAAATATTGAGAAAATTGGTTGTTTTAAATAAATTTAATTAGGTACAATAGTAATTATTACAACTACATTTAAAAACGGTAATAAGAACATTCGGGTTTTATTTTCAATCGAGAGAATAACCGTAAAAAAATTAGTTCTAAAAAAATTATATGTCTCTATAACCTCATTAGAATGCATTAGGGAAACAATTTCAAACTCTAAACTCGATAAATATACATTCATGTTTTCAACCTACTAAAAACTGGATTTAAAAAATAACGTATTTATGATCTATTTATAGAAGTCGTTAGCCAAAACACGAGTTTAAAATGAGAGAAAAAAAATATGATACCGTTATTTTAGTAAATTTTTTCGGTTACAGTAAATCAGAATGTAATGAAATTTACTGACTGAAGTGTTAGGTTTGAATTTATCCATTCTGCTTTCCCAGTAGCGTATTAACGGAAAGGGGTTTTAAGGTCATAAGGTCTGGTTTTCCCCCATTGATTAACTCTATTGATATTTAATATAATCATATGCTAAATATTTGTTTTTTACATAATGATCAATTTATTAATTTGTATGTGTTTTTTTAAATTTTTGGGTGAAACGAAGAAGTTTATGGTTTAACAATAAAATTATGTTTTATTCAATATTCAAAATTTTTTTTTCGGTTTGGTACTTATTAGGGTGTTTATTATTTAAAATTCTCAATAGTTATTCAAAATTTGCCCTAAAAACAACCCTGAATTAGACATAAATTGAAACTTTATATAAGTTTAAAATATAATATAGACTGCTGCAGATAGTAATATGAAAAATATTTTTGGGGAAGAAATTTTTTTTTTTTTTTGTGGAGAATCCGCATGGTGTGTGAAATATGTCTGACTTTTTATAAAACATACATTTTTTTTTTTTAATATTCATTTAATATACTTATATAATTTTAAATATTTATTTGTACATAAATTATTCGGTAAAAATTTAAATACAGAATGCATTTTTTTTTTATTCAGTATCTAAAAAAAAAAAAAAAAAAAAAGGACTTTTAGTTATTGTTGTGGGTCGCCAAAATTGAAATTAACGACCAAAATGGGTCGTGTATCAAAAAAAAAGTTTGGGAACCTCTGACTCTAGACAGTATAGATACATTTGGCTCTATTTGTCCGCCACACACAGTGATCACGTCAATGTGTCAATTTAAAATTAGTCAATACTCTGAATAGATTACATGTTATGTATTTGAAAAATATAGTTGGATACTTATTTGACTCGTAACTCTGACATTTAACACTCGAAATGGATTTCTTCAGCAGCTTATTGCAACAATAATTCACAACAATAATAAATATAATATTTTGTTTTTTTTTATTTTTTGTTAATGTGTAGTGGTAACTATATAACTACATAACAATTATGTGAAAATATGCGTATCACTAAGATATTTCGTCAACATTGTGGTTAATAATGGTTGTAATGATAAACAAAAAGCGCGCTTCTGAATGAACTTAGGCCGTACGTGCACGTATAAGGATGATTTCCAATTATTGTCTACGAGTTTAATTAATATAGGAAAAATACAATTAAAAAAAAAAAAAAAAAAACAAAATTGAAATCCTGTACATTGTTGTTCGTTTTGATTTTTCGCTCATAATTGGTGTAGACAAAAATTCAGATACTTTCATACCATATTTTATTATTATTATTATTATTTTTTAATGTTGTAACGTTACTGCGTTGTATCAGTAAAAAGTATTTCATTTGTGTTGGTATGTAATAATATTTATTGTGGGGAGATATAGTATCCTATTAACAACTGCGGGGTGCCCAAAGTTTACATTATTTTTGTCTCTTTTTTTTTTTTTTTTTTTACATTAGTTATAAATTTATTTATATTACACAAAATATATTGTGTAGGTAGTTATAATTTATAGTTATGAAATATAAAACAAACTGAAAGTAAAATAATTATTAAAACATTTAAACATTTTTGTTTTTTTTTTTTTTGTCATTGAACGACAAATAAATGAAATAAAAATCATGCAGAAATAGTGTTAAACGTGTTAGTGTTTGAGAAAACGAAATACAATATATATTTTTTGTATTAAGACTATTATTTTGAAAAATATCGATTCTTCATCATTATGATATTTTATTACAAATCACTAAATATAATTCGTAACATAATATTCAATTAGTATTTCTAAAATGTCTTTTTGATTTAATTTTCTATCAATTCTATGCATTTTTCTTTGTCTTTGACGCAAAAGTATAAAGTGCAGGAGCGTAATTAACGGAGGGTATGAGGGGGATAGATCCCCTCCCCCAAGCCGTTTATATTCTGAGTGAAACGTAGAATGTATAATTAGTTTTCAAATAAAGTAGCCTTTTTTGTTATGTGTGTTATCACTTTTTTTGGATAATACTAAATGACATAATATGGCCTAAAAGTTAGTTACTCAATAGATCAAACATTTTTTTTCTAGTTTTTATTCAAAAAATAGTAATTTTTCTCTTACCTTTAAAACTTTTCTAAGTGTAAGAAAAAACTAGCAAAAAGTTGAACAAAAAAAAAGTTAAAATCTTTTGTAGATTTTTCAAAACTTAGCTGTAAATGTAAAAAAGCCGTACATACTTCGCACGTTGGGTGTTCTTCGCACAGCGGGTGGGATTTTCTTGACGGGTGTATTGAATTTCAAAGAAACGATAAATCATTTCTTCAATAAACCGATTCTAAACGAGGGAAGTTAATAATATAAAAAATAAATGAGAAAAAAAAATGTTAGAAAAAAGTCCAAATTTTTTTTTTTACATTTTCAAAATTTTCTTGCGCCAAAATCTTTTTTGTATGATTTTCTATCTAAGTTTAAATTTTCATATAGTTCGGATCAAAAAATGATAGTTTCCTAGTCGTTTTTGTCAAATATCGGGTAGTTTTTTCCAAAAAAAAAAAAAAAAAAAAAATGAAAAATTAAAAAATTAAAAAAAATTAATTATTTAAAGTAAAATCTAGAGGCAAA
>JAIPRM010005403.1:0-12438 GCA_025469315.1 Stegophylla sp. TES_Ste_2020 | reverse complement strand
CCGGGTTCGATTCCCGCCGCCCGGCACTTCAGATTTTTGCATTTTTTTTTCGAACATTTTTTTTTTTCTTATATTATTAACTTCCTTCGTTCAGAATCGTTTTACTGAAGAAATGATTTATCGTTTCATTAAAATATAATACGCCCGTCAAGAGAATACCACCTGTCGTGCGAAGTACATCCATCGTGCGAAGTATGTCCGCTTTTTTTTTTCTGTACACCAGCGGATAATTTTATTCCAATCGACTTCAGATTATTTCAAAAACCTTTTACAAATTACAAATTATTGAACACACTTACAGCATCTAAGAACTTTTCCTTCTTTTCCTCTTCTTCACACACTATGCCCTGACCTCTCAATGTCAATTAAGCGTTGTGTAAGCATTATTCTGAATAGTCATGCTATTAAGTTTCCGTATTTTTCATAGATCACGTATATATTATGTCTGTAATTATGTAATTAATTTTCATGACATAAAACATTTGTTTAAAAAAAAAAAAAACTCCGTGTTAAGTGCTATTCCGTTTAAACACAAGACGCGTACATAAAAAAAAAATAATAATAAATGTGAAAAGTGCATAAAACGAATAGCCTATAACTTATATTTGGATGTTTTAATAGATTTAAATGCTTACACTAAAATGAATTTGAAATCTATACATTATAATACTATATTTTTTTTTATTTTCACTGGCACCAATCGTAAATTACTCTATAATAAAAAATATTTAAAAAGTTTCTCAGTGGGTTTGGAACCCCTAAAACACACCCTCGTGTATGCGCCTTGTCGGAAAAAAGATCATTTTATGTTAATAACTATGAAAATCTCGATACTATATATTAATATTCATGTGTTAAAAACGAAAACGATTTGTACGTTTAAGTGAAAACAAAAGTTTAATTTAGCTAAAAATCCATTGTCAGTACACCGCGTAATTTGTGTATTAACCGCAAATTGGAATACTGATGGTCAGAATGTTTCTGCAGTATATGTATGATAATAATTTCAATCAGCCCAACTAATTGAAAACGTGTGGGGGGGGGATAATATCAGACAATAATCAGATTATGTACGCGTGATTGATGTTTCCCTTCAAAATATTTTTCCCCCAAATCGTTTTACGAATTCATATTTTACGCCATTATAATATATTACAAAAACATAGGAAGATTCTTTCTATTTTTTTATTTTTTTTTTTTTTTTAATTCATCGAAATTTTAAGTAGAAAAATGTATGACTTATATTGTGTTCGCATTTTATTTTCTGTTTTTACAATGATGTTTATTTTTTTTTTCTGTGTACAACTAATCGTATAGAAATACTTGTCCAAAAGTTTCGATCAGTAACTTTTTGAAATTGTGTTTGCCTTTAGATTGTACTTTAAAGAGGTCATTTTTTGAATTTCTCAATTCTTCAATTTTTTATTTATTTATTTTTTTTTTTTTGAAAAAACTACCCAAAATTTGACAAAAACGACTCGGAAACCATTATTTTTTGATCCGAACTATATGAAAATTTAAGCATAAATAAAAAATAATATAAAAAAGATTTTGGCACAAGAAAATTTTGAAAATGTGACAAAAAAAATTTTGAACATTTTTTTTCCTCATTTATTTTTTAAATTATTAACATCGTTCGTTCAGAATCGTTTTATTGAAGAAATTATTTATCGTTTATTTAAAATTCAATACATCCGTCAAGAGAATCCCACCCGTCGTGCGAAGAACACCCATCGTGCCAGTATGTCCGGCATTTTTTGTTTATTTTTTTTTTTAAGTAACCTTTGCACACTGAAAACGTTACTTTTATTACGCCTGGAACGTACTTAGAGTAATTGTTTGTTCTCTTCTTATAAGATTTTCTCCTTAATTAATTCGTCTTATGACATATTATAATTAAATAGGTTGGAAAGCATATTTTGTTCGGTTTATGATTAATAATACCCATCCGATTTCTTTGGAACCGTACGATAATTTATTCTGCGAACCTCCCGAAACATTTTCTTTTTTCTTATTTTTAACTTTCGTACGGTACGTTTTTCGAAACTGACGTTTCGGGAAATTAATTATTTCGCAAAAAAATTACAACGTAAGTTAATTACGCGAACGAGAAAAGACTCACGGCCCATCCGTCGCTCGTGCAAATGACGGTAGTGAAAAATTAACATAACGACAAAATTCTAGCTAACGTTGTATTATAACTATATAATTGCATGTACCGTATAACGCGACTTGTTTCATTAAATCACGTGCGGTTGTCTATAATAACCGTAGTAAAAAGGCCTTTGAGTCAGAGAGGATGTCAGTGCTTCGAAAATTTTAATGTAGAGAAAACAAATTTTTCGTTTTCTTCGCTCTAGAAAAAAATAAAATAAACATCATTGTAAAAACACTAGCTTCTTCATTTCGTTCAGTATCTAAAATTATCCACGTTGTTTATATTAATTCGTGTATCAGTAATAGCTGCACGTCTGCATCAGTGGCGTAATTAGGATTTTTTTGCTAGGAGCGGGATATATGTATTTTAGAAAAAAAAATGTACAACTGTTAAATAAATTAAGGATTAAAAATATATTAATATACATATAGGGCATAGTAACAGTTTTAAAACTAGATCCAATTTTCTGGAGGTAAAGTAACACATAGAGGATGATTGAATAAAAATTTAAGATCATGTAACCAAAAATTACAAATTATATGCAATAAAAATACAAAAAAAAGTTCGACGTACTACACAAAAAGAGCCGTTTGAGCCAAAATTTCAACGTTAAACAGGTGTTTATTCATCGAGCTAATTTTTATGAAGCATAAATCGTAAATAGGAAAATATGTTGTGTGTCTATTGGTAAAAAATGTGTACTGAATAAATTATTTAAAATTTTATAGGTTTTAATAACAAAAAAATCAATATTTTAAATGAAAATAATGATCATCGTTAATATTTTAATTCTGAACGAGACTGAAATAAAAACCGGACTAATTTTTGTTCGCTTCTTTTTCTGTGCTATTGCCTGTTAGTAAAACCATATTACTTTATACTAAGAATTTAAAGTTTTATTAAATAAAATCGAGATATTTCCAATATTTTTAAAGCTTTATACTCAGTCCAAAAGTAATAATAACATTTTGAAAGCAATTATGATATTTCAGGATAATTTAAATTTCTCGGCACCATTATTTTTTTATATTTACAGCTAAGTTTTGAAAAATAATTTTATGAAAATCACGTCTACAAAAGATTTTACTTTTTTTGTTCAACTTTTCGCTGGTTTTTCCTTACACTTAGAAAAGTTTTAATGATAAGAGAAAAATTACTTGTTTTTTGAGTGTCTGATCTATTGAGTAACTAACTTTTAGGCCATATTATGTAATTTAGTATTATCCAAAAAAGTGATAACACACATAACAAAAGAGACTACTTCATTTGAAAACTAATTATACATTCTTCGTTTCACTCAGAATATAAACGGTTTGGGGAGGATCTATCCCCCTCATCCCCTCCCTTAATTACGCCCCTGGTCTGCATTAACTTCGAAAACTGCTCTATTGCTGTCTGTCTGATACTTGCATACAACATCAATTTTTATCATATTGTTATAATATTAATCTGTGATATTATTCCATCGAAAACGGAATTACACTATAATCTGTTACACTGCCTAATGCTTAGATATTTTTCAAATTATTTGTCAATGTCAAAAATAATTTATTTAATGAAAACAGGTTAAACATTTCCATCACAAAAAATTAATTGAAATTTTTTTAAATTATCAATTTTTCGAATCAATTAGAAAAAATAAATAAAATGCTTACCTAGGTGAAACGAATTAAATAGTATCTAGAGTGTTGAGATCGCTCCTATCTCCCCTCCCCTCTATATGCGCGCTACTGACTCAATCTTTGGTACGTTTTGCGATTATAGAAAAACGAGCAATATAAATTAACATGCAGTGATGGTTTTAAGTGGGGAGTTTATGGAACGATTGCCCTTTCCAAGGAGTTTTTTATTTGTGACTTGTATATTATAAATAATTTTTTTATTATTTTTGGAAGTGGAGAAAGTCTTAAAATTTTAGTTCACCCCCTCTTGGAAGTTTGATCAAAACCACCACTGTTAACACGACCATAATTTCACTATGTACTTCTTGGAATATGCGAAGCAATAGGTGCGATGAATTAAACCCATTGCTAACTATTAAAATCTATCAAAGTCAAAAAATTTAATTTAGTCTCTTAAATGTTATTAAACGGCTTAAAGGAACAATTAGTCGTCACTTTAAAATAAATAACGTTGCGTCTTATAGTTGTAAAAAAATACAATCAGTATTGCAAGCACGAATACCTAATGGTTAATAATAAAATGTAAAATACTTAGAAGCTCTTCACGGGAAACTCAAATTATTTATTTATTTTTTTTTTTTTTTTGAATATGATGAGAATATTTTTAGGTATTTTATTTCAAAGGTTTTGTGTGCTCATTTGTGTGTTATATGGTGACATTTTTCAAAATTTATTTTTATGATTTACATGGGCTATAAACCAATAACGACATTGCATTGCCTCGATCCACAGACTCGCGATTTATTAGTTTATAACCTATTCAGTGCATAGTCGTTGTGAGATAAAGTATAATATTAGAATATCGCCTTACCTTTTATTACAGCAAATTTCAGCACACAATCATCTGTAGTAGAGTTTTTTGAAAAATGGTTCTTGTTTTCATTTTATCCGTGTGTATCGAGTAAAAAATGTCATCAGTTTTTTCGCACAGAAATACACCCGGAGAATTTCACTCTCCGACTACTCGGTTTCCAGAAGGACGTGCGGTGAGAAGTCAGTCGAATGGAAACAATAAAATTATCTCACTTTTAATAATTATTACAGTTGACAAATTTATCGCGTTTTTTTCGTTTGTTTACGATAAAGTACTTACAAGGTTTTCAACGATTCTTTGTTATCACGGATCGTCATATTATAGACGACACTTCTTGAGTAAATAACATAAAAAAACTATAAATGTATTATTATATTATCTTTTAGAATTTAGACTCGCTACACCTGTTGAACAAATATAAACACTATAAAATAATATTTTCAAAAATTACACGTACTAAACAATGACAGTGGTTCTCAAACTGTGCTCTGCTAGAGACAGCAGAGCGATATAATAATTATAGAGACTCGGTGGACATGTGGTAATAACTCTTCAAAATGTGTTCCGACGAGGCAGGTTTTTTTTATTTTATTAATTAAATTTAATATATTTCGTTTTACACATCAGAATTGGCGTGACAATGATTTTAAGTTTTAATTCTTTCGTTTTGTAGTTTTCGACTTTATTCACTGATAGTTAAACCTAACACGTTTTATACGGTTTTTGAACCAATTATTGTTTTGAGTCACCTTTTAAACTTTGAAATTTTTTATTCAATTTTTTAGCTATAGACACTGTAAAGCTTACGCATTTACACTAAATAATCGACGTCAACGAGATAATTAAAATAATATTTTTCTAATAATACCTATAAACCGTTTTTCTATAAGACTCAAAAGTTTGAGAACCATTGAAAACGAATACAGACGATTCTAAGACGATCAAACCGGTGCCTAAAGTCACGTGTTTAAATGATTACCTACAGAGTATATAATATTATAAAATGTAAATCTTACAATATTCAAAGTGCACTACGAAAAAAAAAACACTCAATATCAAAGTTTTGTCACCATAAACGGTATATTTTAATCTATTCAATATTTAGTCGAATCAAGGATAAACGCCAGAAATCATCGTACTAAGATACGTGATAAAGTCACGTCAACGTTTTCTCGAATTTTTTACACAACGATCTTGTGTACAGTCGACTTATGATTGAAAAGCGTCAAACATTTATCAGATAATTTCGTCATTAAATAGTCAAAAAAAGCCGGACATACTTCACACGATGGGTGTTCTTGGCACCCATCGGGTGGAATTCTCTTGACGGATGTATTGTATTTTAAGAAACAATGAATCATTTCTTCAATAAAACGATTCTGAACGAGGGAAGTTAATAATATAAAAAATAAATGAGAAAAAAAAATGTTAGAAAAATGTCCAATTTTCTTGCGCCAAAATTTTTCTTATATGATTTTCTATCTATGTATAAATTTTCATATAGTTCGGATCACAAAATGATGGTTTCCGAGTCATTTTTGTCAAATTTTGGGTAGTTTTTTCCAAAAAAAAATTGAAGAATTGAGAAATTTAAAAAATGACTTGTCTAAAGTACAATCTAGAGGCAAATTCGATTTCAAAAAGTTACTGATCAAAACTTTTGAACAAGTATTTCCATACGAAAAGTTGTACACAAAAAAAAAAAAATAAATAAACATCATTGTAAAAACATAAGCTTGTTCACTTCGTTCAGAATCTAAAATCTAAATTTAAGTATTTTTGTGGTGAAAAAAGGACGATCGTGCTTAATGGTTCACCCCGTGTGTATAATTTTTATTTTTTTTTTCTCCCCGTATTACAGGATTCGCGGTGGTTTTCGATTGAGGCGGGTGGGGGGGGTTGTTTTCGTCCGTTTGGAATTTCAAAACCGGAGTCGACGTCGGCTCCCGCGGTGGGAATACGACGCGCACAAATTATATTCGTGATATCTACCGGGCCGCGCCACGTCTTCGCCGTCATCGTCGTCGGCCACGTCAGAGTTCACCGATTGTTATACCGTCGTCGTCGTCGTAATACCTCCTCCTATGCCTATGTCGTAGAGCAAACTTCATTATGACCTCGCTCGCCCCTATCCCTCCCCTCCTCCCCCTCCCCCCGCCGGTAGCTGCCGATCGACTCGTTTTATACATTCAAAACTTGTGCCGCCGCCGGTAAACTTTAACAACACAACACGACGACGACGCCCGCAGACTGTAACCACCCACTTTCGGCGCGAGATAATTATCGTTGTTGTCGTTTCCTGTCGTGTCGTGGCACTAGGGTATCGGCGGGAGTTGTGTATTATAACAGGTACCGAATGCGCAATCAACACGACTACGAAACAGTGGTGGCGGCCATTGAACGATCGAGTACAGCAGTGGCGCGACTAGGATTTTTTCAAGGGTGGTGTCCACCTATAAATTTCGGTAAACGGAAAATTCGTACGGTTATTGGATTTCGAGCAAAAGAAATGTAATAAGCGGAATATTGACACTATGAAATATTTTATTTTCAATGGTTCTAAAAATGAGTGCGAAATTAAATTAAATATATGTTTACGATTAGTAATAATATGATGGTAAAAAATATGCCCAAAATGTATTATAAAATCATAAAATAGTTCACAATTATTCATAATAATTCAAAATTAAATATAAATTGACAATATTTTACAATAATTAATTATATATCCAATAGTTCCCTATGGCATTTAAAAACATATCCATATTCCATTGTAATTTCTTTATTTGCGTAACTGGTAAGTATAGTTTCATGTAGTTTGTATTGATGTTGAACGTTGCAGTCGTACTGAAAGTCACATGAAACCTATACAATCTTTATTCTTTGTTATCGACATTGTCATTTGTTGTAGATTATATTGGTACTTCCCTACTATTCCATGCAGTTACTCTAGTTACTTATCTAATGTGTATTGTTAATTGTTTTTTTTTTTTTTCATAGTTTAAGAAACCCTGGTTTTTAACGACCGTACCAATATTCCGACACACTTGAGGGGGTTGGATCTTGGGTGGGGGTGAGGGGTGGTTGAGGGATCGGGGGATGGAAGTTTTAACTTTTAACCGATTGTTAATAACCGTGTTTTTTTTTTTTTTTAGATTAGAAAATAAATCGACAGCTTTCGATATATTAGTGATGTTAGTGTCTTATTTTCGTTCTCAAGCTATTTAGAAATCGTTAAAAGTCAAGGGGGTGCGAATGCTCACCCTTTCATCCCCCAAACGGTGCCCGTGTAGAGCTACTTGCATTGTCGTCGTCGTCGTCGTCGTCGTCGCGTCACGTTCGTTTGCAGGGGGAAATTCCAGGCCGGAAAAGTTATGCCCAGCAAATGTTTCGTCGCGAGATCGTGTGCGTGTTTCTCACTGACTCGACGAAGGTAATAATATCTGCAGCAAACGCTGCGGGTTGGTGGCGGTTGCAAATCGTTTAAAACGCTCGTTTCGAAAGTCGTTTGAAACAGGTGGTCTCTGGTTTGGAACTATTTTCACGTGTAAACGTTATAAAAAAGTTATTATTCGAAACGTGACATTGAAAATATTAAAAACAATTTTTTTATTTTTTCGGTCGATTTTTCCACCCTTTTCACGCCGTAATAGGGACTTAATGGTAGTGGGAAATTATCAAAATATTAATGAAATGAGCGATATACAAATTTTTAGAATTATATTGACGAAAAATATAATATATTGTTAGCGTTACAAGCCGGACGGCTCACGGTGGATTTCATATTGTTTTTGAAATCTCAAGCGATTAAAGGCAAAAATTAAAAATTTTAACTTGAACGAAAATATCATCGGGTAGTAAAACCTGGGAATAATGGGACAATTCGACTCGAGTAATGGAGCTCTGCTATTTGCGGTTTTTTGTTTTCAATCTTCGTCTGTTTCCTGAGCCCCCCCCCCTCGTTTGTTTTGCCCCTCATTTATTTCAGAAACGACGATCGGAGGGACGTATTTCATTTTACACTGCCTTTATACCCTCGACGTTCTCCGACGAGATCGTTGTTTATAAATTACCGTTTCTTTTCTCCGCGGAAACTTTCTTCCAATCCCACACAGACTATTCGAATGCCCCCTTCCCCCCCCACGCGTTTACCGCCACTGCCTATGAATAAACAAAACTGTTCGGTCGGTTTCTCGCCATTCTCTACACTCGTGTGGCGCGATTACTTTTCATAATTAGCTGCAGCTGACTTCGCTAACTCGGGCAATTAAAACTACTATTTACAAGCACAAAACGAAAAAACCTTACCTCGGCGCGGTAAAGATTCACTCGGGAGAATGAGGGTGGGGGAAAACAACTGATATTTTCTCCACCACACGGAAATACATTGGAATCAGAGATATTAGATTTAATAGACTCATTTTTAGATTCTGAACAAAGTGAAGAAGCTAGTGTTTTTACAATGATGTTTATTTTTTTTTTCTGTGTACAACTTTTCGCATGGAAATACTTGTCCAAAAGTTTCGATCAGCAACTTCTTGAAACCGGATTTGCCTCTAGATGGTACTTTAGAGAGGTCGTAATTTTTTGATCCGAACTATATGAAAATTTAAACATATATAAAAAAATAACATAAGAAAGATTTCGGCGCAAGAAAATTTTGGAAATGTGAAAAAAAAATTTTGGACATTTTTTTTTCTCATTTATTTGATTTATTTATGATTTATCGTTTCTTTAAAATTCAATACACCTGTCAAGAGAATCCCCCACCCGACGTGCGAAGAACATCCCGACGAGCGAAGTACACACTTTTTTTTTTTTCTAGGCCACGAAGGACGCGAACATATTATTATGACACGTGCTGTTGGATAAACGATTTTGCCGGCATAAGGGTTGGTTTGTATTTTGGAATTTAGGAATTTTATAGACACATTTAAAGAACGGAAAAAAACGCGTCGACTAACTTAGTTACGTAACGCGGAGGGTAATAAATTCCATCCCAAATATTTTATTTTACACGTAGGCACAGAAAGGAACGTCGTGGTCTCATTGTAAAAATACTAGCTTCTCCGCTCCAATCAGAATCTGAAAAATTTTAAATTCCTGACAAGAATCAAAACGTATAACAGTTCTGACCGACTCTCGAGACGTTTTTGGCGAGGAAAACCGTGAGTACTATACCGTGTACCGTGAGTAATGTGTACTCCACGTGTATTATGATCGTCTCGCGTGTGTGTATCGTTAGGATTTATTACGGCAAACGGTCATGTCGAGAATTCGTAAAGAATCCGGAAACGCGTGCGATTTCGGGGGTGACCACTGCTTGTTATTATTATTTCTATTTTTCATCCCCTCAATACTCTCAAATTAAGTAGACTTATATGTGTGTATAAACATTAAAAATAGAAATGTATTTTGTGCGTGCGCGCGTCATAAACCGAATATAATGACTTTCTTTTACTTATATGGTTATAATAATAATAATAATGTACATAATATATAAAACTCCCTCGTCTGACGATGAGAGTGTTCCTCCAAAATCTTTTGATCTAAGTCACGGGTAATTTATTTTTATTTTTTTTTTCATCGTAATCTTTTTACTTCACTTATATTTTCCACGCCTCCGTCTGTGGTTTTCGCCTTTTTCCGTTTCATTCGAGTCTCTGTGGGAGCAGATCTGAAAAACATATTTTTTGGAGGGGTTGACAGAGTGGTTTCATATGGTTTCATACTTCAACAAGTATTCGCCCTTTAATGGCGCAGAGGGATGCAAATTTATATCGTACCTTACTTTTTTTTTTTTTTTTTTTAATTTTCTTCGTATCACCGGTGACGTGAAGTTGTAGTGCAAATTCATCTTGTGAATTATTTTCAACACACTTGAAATAAGCGCGTGAATTAAGATGATTTCTTTTGAAAAGAGATATTTCCAAACGTCTAAAATTTGAGATACACTTCGTGAACACTGTGTAAAGTGTTTAGTAAATTATTGTTATGAAAATGAAAATTTCCAGTACTGACAACCATCGTTTTAGGATTAGTAACGACTAGACAATACAAAAATATATTTTATGAAACCCTAGTTTAGTTGTTTTTTTTCTTAGTTCTTAAAATTAAAACACAACGTTCTCTACACCCAAAAAAAATCTGTTAAAATAATGCTGTTTAAATAAATTCGAAGTGGCAAGGCGACTCGCCTATGACTTCTTTGATCAGATGGTATAAGAAAATATAATTTTTTTTTTTTTTTTTATTTACAAGTCAGATATTGAATAAACTTCTTTACATAATTTTCAGTACTATAGTGCGAGCATCAGTGGGAACTATTATTTTATATTGTTCGTTCTTCGGTGAAACAGAAAATTGCATCGTTTCAACCAACACAACATTTACTGGTAAATATACACTTTCTTTTCTAACCGAATAGAATATTTTTTAGTAATATACGTAGTGCACTCGTATTGCTGCAGTCACCAGCTAGTAATTATTGATTATATTATATTACTGTATAATGTATATTATAATATTAAATAATAATAATATAAAATGTTCAATAACAATAATTATTATCAAAACGATATCGTTAGTTTTTGGAAATAGGTATACAAGTATCGAAAAAGTTCGTATAATAATACTATTGTACATTTTGATTGTTTAATATCGCTTAAATGGCAAAGAATTGTTCACATGTTGAAATTTTGAGACGATTAAACAAAGAATTCAATTTTGATATAAATATGAGCGAATTAATTGATTAGTTTAATACAGGTTTGAAGTTATGCTTTAAAAAATACTATCCAAGTTTAAGTTGATAAAAAAAAAAAAAAAATATTGAGTATTTTAATTCAGTTATACGTAGCTCAGGAAAATATGACGTGGAAACAAAAATCCATTTCAGTTAAGATTAATTTATGTAAATAATACAACAAGATTTATTTATAAATTCATAATCTGGAATAACTTTTCATCTTTACATTATTAACCCAGTTAAGAGTAATCGAAAAAGGAATTTTCACTTTCATTGTCCTTCATTAAATTTCGAATATGAATTAGAAAATCAAATTTCAGATCATTATCTGGGTGAAACTTGAGGTACCTTTATATTATACAATCATGTAAGTTTCAAAAATCACGGATAATGTATTCAGTATTATTAAAATAACGAAAACATAGACGCTCTTTTTTTGTTATGGTTTAAATTTATGATATTTTAAAATGAGAACTATTCTGAAATATTACGATTCAACTTGTGTGTATTGAAATTTTATCCATAATTCAGTTTTTTTTTTTTTTATAATTACTGTTCAGTGATTAATATTGTATTTGACTTAACCGCTCGAACATAAATCATATACAATACACAATACTTAGATTCCATATTAACAACATAAAGCACGCCAGTTGATCAAACATTCTACACTGTATTTTATGGTGATACCAGTTTTTTGTTAATATTATTTTTTATACGTAGTATTTATTCGCAATTAAAAAAATAAAAAATACTGATTTCAATAAAAGCCACTTAATACCATAAACATGGTATGGTCACAATGAACTGAATACCGTCGGGTTTTGCGCATATCCGTGTACCCAGTTCGCCTTATTTAATTGCCTGTTGGCTTATTGTGATTTACCATTACCACAATTTGTGTAACATTACACTACGAATGAAACAACCAAAAAAAAAAAAAAAAAGCGGACATACTTCGCACGATGGGTGTACTTCGCACGACAGGTGGTATTCTCTTGACGGGCGTATTATATTTTAAAGAAACTATAAATCA
>JAIPRM010005402.1:0-20643 GCA_025469315.1 Stegophylla sp. TES_Ste_2020 | reverse complement strand
GTATCTGTTTTGCGACTTATTCGACGGTCCCGTAGTTTTCCTGACTCGAAAGTATTATTGACGTTGCACCACGGCTTATAGTCACGGCGTATACAACAAAAATTGACGCTCAACGTGTTCTCAAAATATATGCCGTTACGGACGGCTAAAGAAAGTCACGCCGTATTCGACACTTGTAGGTCGACCGATATACTTGATGTAAACACAGTAATTGCATACCGTGTCTATAATACGTTAGATAAAAAAATTTTATAAAATTTAAATTATTATTTATTATGGTTACCTAAGCACATAAAAAAGTGCATAAAAATTTACCCCCCCCCCTAAGTTCCAAGATCCAATACGAGGGGCAATTGCCCACCCTAGCCCCCCTTAAATACGGGCCTGCATGAACAGATTAGAAAATGTGCACATTTCCCGACTTTTAAAAAAATATTTTGAAACGACTTTAAAAATATTTTAAAATTTTTTTCACAGTTTTGAAGTATGTCAACATTGTCAACCTGAAGTCTATATCAATACAAAACTTTTGATACTAAATTTGACCAGTTATGACCATTAGTTTGTGAGTTATGTCAAGTTAAATTTTACGAAAATTGCATGTAAAGTAAAGGGCGCGTCAAAAAATTGCCCTTCGTTGGTGAGAGTAACGCTTATCAAATCGGCTCGTTTTTCGTAACATTGGGAATATAATAATAATAATAATATAATAATATATTAATATATAATAATAAGTCCTAAGGCGGATACAATTAGTATACATATTATGATCTAAGGCTAAGGAGTCCGTGGTCTAGTTCATTATCTATCTCAGCGTTATCAACCGTATCTTCACTTATCAGTCATTGTCAACCAATTGGATACGACTACTTGTAAGCACGTTGAGGTTAGGCATGTTATCTATTACGTTTTAATGTTTACGTCAGGCAATTTATTATTATGATTTAATATTTGATGCCGATCGCTTGAATAGTAGAGGTATCTTATGTAAAATCTAATTAAATAGATTAGTCGTTTTATCGTTTATTTCTACTCAATGTTTTGTGTTTAATCGTTTTACGGGTCATTCAACGATCAGAAGTTATGAATTTAAAATTCTGTTCGATTCGAGTTCGGTAGTTTTATTTAAATCCGTTTGTATTCCACCGAGAAACTTTGGTGCGCAAATACGGTAATTATTGACGACATGACTGTAGACAATGGACGCGTTTTCTCGACGAACGAAAGTGGTGAGAATTAATATTCTATTAGATGGCTAAATTATGTAGACAATGAGCATTGCAATGAATTACTAAAAATACCTATGTGTACATTTCTCATTTTTATGACATTTTTTTACAGGGATTGGGGCACACAATTCTAGACAAAGACAGAAGATACTGAGAAGAGCCACAAAAAGTATTTTTATTTTTTATTTTTATTAGTTATTTAGATATTTTAATTGAGCACAAACAACTGTATTACACTTTCTTGAAAATTTATCAATTAATCAGTTTGTGAAACAAGGTCTAGGTACTGTTTAAGCCAACTTCTATGTAGGTATTTGCCACTTAATTTCGAGTGTTTATACCTATTATGTTGTTTTGAAAGAAATCTCCATTTTCATCAATTTTCATCGCGTGTGAAAATCATGTTTTGCATCCTCTTTTAAATGATTAGATTAGTGTAGAATTATATTTTTAATTGGTGTTATTTGTAAATACTATAAATAAGTACTACTTATACCTTAATTTTATTGATAAATTGATAACAAATGCTTTTCTACCAAAGTCAATATATATAACATATTATTTTTATTTATATGCATTATTTTTACTGT
Source organism: Stegophylla sp. TES_Ste_2020 (assembly GCA_025469315.1). NCBI lineage: Eukaryota > Metazoa > Arthropoda > Insecta > Hemiptera > Aphididae > Stegophylla > Stegophylla sp. TES_Ste_2020. The sequence continues at coordinate 18,824 of JAIPRM010005402.1, read as the reverse complement.
GTAAAATTATATTTTATGTATATTAATTTAAATATTACTGTGTTATTTGTTTACCATTCTAAACAAATAATTCTTTCACACTATAAAATTACATATTAATTGATTAATTTTTTATTTCAGATTCAAATAATTATTTTTATAGACATATTTTTATATCCATTGTTTGCCTTATTTTTCCTTTTAATGTAAATGCCAATTCACAAAAAGGAAAATATGTTACCACCATGATTGATACAAAATGGAACTTAGTACCTCTCGTTTTAGAAATGTCAGAGTATATGGCTGAAGAAAGTCAACATTCTCTATGGTCTTTTGTTGATCATATATCAGAACTTAATCCACCTTTAAGTGAACTTGGTAAGAGTAAAATTAATATAATTTTTTTTTATCTATAATGGCTATAAAGTATATTTTTTTATTTTAGGTAATGATCAAGTCAAATACGAAACTGCTTTGTCTAAAGCTAAATTATTATTATCAAATTCTAAACTGAGACTATTGAAATTTGCACTATCTATGCATACATATTCACCACGTATTGAAATGTATGCTCAAATGGCAGCTGACCGAGGAGTTCAATGTTCTACATCAGTAGAAATTGATGGAGAACTTGTGTGTTCAATTGAGAAGTTGAAAAATGTTTTAAAAATAATAATTGTTAGTTTTTAATATTGTTTTTGCACATTTTATGTTTATGCTAATTTAAAATTTAAAATGTTTTTTAGGAAAAAGGTTCTAAAGAAACGTGTGAAACATATCACATTGATCATCATCATCCTTCATCTAAAAATAAAAGTAATATAGCAATTTTATATGGTGAATTAGGAACATCAGAATTTGCTACTTTTCATGAAGTTTTGAAACAATATGCTCAAGAAGGATTTATTGATTACGTTTTACGCCATTTTGTCAAAGTAATTTATTTTTATTTTGGTTTAATGTATTAGAACATTATGTTATTCAATATTTTATCCTTGTAGGAAAACAGTGAACAAAAAGTCCGCCTTTCGGGTTATGGTGTTGAATTACATATGAAATCAACTGAATATAAAGCAGAAGATGACAGTGTAGTTAAAGACAAAAGTGATATGAGTATTAATGGTGTAGAAGAAGACACTTCAGAAATTGATGGATTCGATTTTAAACGCCTTATGTAATTTTTTTTGATAAATTATTTAGTAAATTATTCATTATTGTTATTTTTTTAGTGAATTGTATCCAGAACAAAAACAAGATTTATTAAAATTTAGGGCTTATTTATCTGAAATTAGTGGCGAGCTAGCTCCTCTCAAAGCATGGCAATTCCAAGAATTAAGCCTTCAAGCAGCACAGAGAATTATGAGTAGTCCATCTCAAGATGCTATTCAAACTTTTATTCATATTGCCCAAAATTTTCCTACTCAAGTAATTCCCATCTAAAATGAAATCTTATATCATAGTTATGTTTTTTTCTTATTATAGGCTCGATCTTTAGCTAATATCAAAGTTAGCAAAGAACTTAGAGAGGAAATAGCTAAAAATCAAGATAGTTTTTCAATGTCATTGAATTTGCAACCTAGTGATACCATACTTTTATTAAATGGAATGTATTTTGACATAGATATCACTGATATGTCAACAATTTTGGATTCAATTACTCAAGAATTGAGTATAATGGAAGGGTTATATTCTATAGGTTATTGTTATTTTGTAACAGTTGAAGAAACATGTAGAAAACTTTTTAATTTTTTTAGGCATTACAGACAAAAAGGCTATTTCTTCTTTGCTGGCATTGGATTTGGGCAGTGTTAAAGGAAAGTCCTATGCTGTAGATATCAGGGATTCCGCTATTCAATGGGTAAATGATTTAGAAACTGATTCTATGTATAAAAGATGGCCTTCGTCTGTTGACGATCTGCTCAGACCTACATTTCCCGGCATGTTACGAAGTATCCGTCGTAACCTTTATAACCTTGTGATCGTTTGTGATCCAGCTTCTAAAAGTTCTTGGCCTTTATTAAAACTGACTGACTCATTTTTGAACCATCAAAGTCCCTTAAGGGTCGGCATTGTATTTAATGTTTCACCGAAGCCTGCTATTGGGTTGAATGATGCAAGTGTAGCTCTATTGAATGCCTACAATTACATTGTAGAACAAACTTCAAAACCAATAGTTGCATTTAGTTTCATAACAAATATTTATACCTCAATCAGTGAAGACAGGGATGTTATTGTTGATGATGTTTTAAATGAATTTAAGAAGGAATATCCTAAAGCTTCTATTAATGATATATTTGGGGAAGATAGTGATTATGACACTGCTCGTATACTTTCAAAAGAGTATGTGGCCAAAACCGGGTTCAGGAAATTACCTCAGGTATTACTTAATGGAGTTCCGATTCAAGAAAAATCTCTGGTAGAAGAAGACTTTGAAGAAGCTGTTTTAGTAGAATTAGTATCTCAAACACAGACGTTACAAAAAGCTGTTTATAAAAGACAATTGAATGACGGAGACAATGTTGTAGATTGGTTAATGTCACAACCAAATGTAATGCCGAGGTAATTTATATGATAATTGTTATATGTATAATTTATTTTGTTTAAATTATTTGTATTCACCTATTTTATAATTTTTATAGACTAAATTCTCGAGTACTCAATACAGACTCGAGTAAAACTTTGGAACTAGCTGATAAACACGAATCAATTTTTAAATCTGTGCAATATATTACTTTTAATAAAAAATCTAGTGTCAACCCAATCACACACTGGATTGTTGGTGATTTTTCTAAATTGTCAACATTTAAGCTAATCAAAAATACTTTTGAACATTTAGTGAGTATATTCTATTGTGTATATTAGTGTTAATTAAATATTAATTAGTAATAATTTGGTATTTAGTTCTTTTTTTCTAAAATTTTACATTTTAATTTTAATATTGTCGTGTGTAATATGTTACTTATAATTTTGTATAATTTGTGAAAATATTTGTATTTATAACTTTATATGTAATAAATAATGAAGTTACTAATTTCCAGAATTCATTGGTAATTATCAAATGATAGTTATCAATTTATTATTGATAATTATCAGCTTATTATTAGTTTATTCTTAACAATGATAATATTAAATAAAAAATTCTAAAAATAGATCAAATTTTTTTAAAAAAAGATTCAACTAAATAATAATTTTAGATTCTGAGCGAAGTGAAGAAGCTAGTGTTTTTACAATGATGTTTATTATTTTTTTTCTGTGAACATTTTCGTGTGGATCTTCTGATCCAAAAGTCTCGATCAACAACTTTTTGAAACCAGATTTGCCTTTAGTTGATACTTTAAAGAGGTCATTTTTTTTAATTTCTCATATTTTAATTTTCTTTTTTTTGGAAAAAACTACTCAAATTTGACAAATTCAAAAGCTTTATGAAAATTTGAACATAGACAATAATATGAGAAATATTTTGTAGCAAAAATATTTTAATATGTAAAAAAAAAAATTTTGGACATTTTTCTAATTTTTTTCCTTTATGTATTAGATGAAAAAAAGTAAAGTAAAGTAAAGACAAGAAAGTCAGGCATAATTTGCACCTTGGATATTCTTCGCTCTTTGGATCAGATACTCTTTATAAGTTTGTTGAAAATGACGACCATTATTGATCTTTATATTATTAACTTCTTTCGTTCAGAATCGTCTTATTGAAGAAATGAATTATTGTTTCTTTAAAATTTCGCAAACCCACCAAGGGTATCTGATCTGAAGAGCGAAGAATATCCGTAGTGCAAAGTATATCCGGTTTTCATGCCTCTATTTTACTATTTTATTTTAATTTAGTTCGTTGAGTTAAACATAAAATAAAGCCATTTTCAATAATATAATATCTTGTACCTATAAGCATTCAATTATTTATTTTTTGTTAATTATCAATATTATCTATAAGCTCAATCATTTTCTATATTATCTGATAATATATGAACACTGCTAATTTCTAATACTTTTAAAAGTAGTTGAAGGGATTTTGATCACAAAATATTTTTTTATTAATGATTTTATGGGTGAGAATGGTTATTTAAGAGTAATAGCCAATAGGTAATATACTCTTTTTTAGTAAGAAAAAATATTCTTATCATATTCTATAAAAATTATGAATATATTTTTGTTTCAGAAATCAGATTCTGAATCACGTATTGGTGTTATTCCTAATCCATCAAGTAATGATGAAAATGTTATCAAATTAAATAAAATTGTGTTCGAAGCTTTTAAACACGAAGATAAATTAAATGCACTAGTTAAACATTTATCACAGGCCATTGAACTTAATAAAGATCATATAGAAGTTTTAAAATCATTACCAGTAAGATTTAAATTTGGTAATCTAAGCTACTAAATATGATCAATAATTAATTTTGTTTGTGTAGGAAGAAATAAATTTTGATTTATCAAAAATAGATATAAAATTGTTTAATAACTATGCTATAGAAGCATTGAATTTAGAAAATGGACAAAGTGGTATTGTCACAAATGGGCGTATTTTGGGTCCATTTGAAGAAGATGAAGACTTTTTAACTGAAGATTTCGCTTTATTAGAACAACATACATTAAAAGGATCTGTAAATAAAATTTTAGCTATACTTAAAGAGTCAGGTTTGTTGATGAAAATCCTTTAAATAGTTTTGTTATAAATGATATATATATTTTTTGTTTTTTTAGATGTGGTTGATGTTACAAGTGATATTATTATGAAAGCAAGTGCGTTAATTAGTAGTCGTCCTCAAACGAAAAATCGACATTCTATACCTGATGTTTCTACAAAACACAGGTAAATTGAAATTATTATACAAAACAATGTATGAATAATTTTAGATTATGAGCAAAGTGAAGAAGCTAGTATTTTTACAAGGATATTTATTTATTTGTTTTCCGTTAACACTCATATGGATGTACTTATTCGAAAATCTTTAACAGCCTTGTTTTTGAAATTTTATTTGCCTCTAAATGGTACTATAAAGTGGTCACTTTTTGAATTTCACTATTTCTCAATTTACTTTTCAAATAAAACTACCCAAAATTTGCTAAAAAAACTCGGAAACCATAATTTTCTAATCTAAACTTTATGAAAATTTAAACATAGATAGACAATAAAATGAAAAATATTTTAACGCAAGAAAATTTTAAATATGTGAAAAAAATTTTTTTTTTTCCTTTTACACTTTTTTGTATGGAAATATTTGGCTAATAGTCTCGATCAGCAATTTCTTGAATCCAGATTCGGTTTCTCTAGATCAGTGGTTTTTAAACTGTAGCCCTCAGCACTTATTTGTGCAGCCCGCATATCAATAATTTTATTTGATAATGGCTTCCAAAATTTTTAGTTCTTAATAAATTAAGTCATTTTCAAAGAGGAACGTCTTGAATAAAAATTATGGCGATCACCTTTCCACTCATTGTAATGATGCAATGAGAACTGCATGTAATCCCAAAAACGCAGATTAGAAAACATATGAAGGGCTACAGGGAAAAACGATAATAATCAAAATTTAGTAAAATTGAAATTATTCCACACTATTTTAATGTTCCTAAACAAATAATGTATGGAACAAGTCAGGCGGAAATAATCACGGCCATTGCTTCTACAACGCAAAAAAGATATGTTATCCGAGTGGAAAAACTGCAGTACTGAACATTTAGAAAATTTGACTTATAATTTTCCTCCAAAGGCCTTCATGTGTAAAAGAAGTATATCATAATATACTTAAATTATATAATAGCATGATTAAAATTTCAGAAATAATATGATTTGAAGTTTCAATAAATACCATTATTATTATTATTTATAGGTGATTGTAATTTGTATGCAAAATTTACATAGACGTTTCATATGTTTAGACCCCTTCATGTAAAGGTAGATTTGTATTAATATTACTAGAGATAGGATGTTGATAACCTAAAAAAGTACCAAAAATGACCCCAAAAAAATGTTTAAATGACCTATAAATTGTAAAAAATGACCTAAAAAAAAAAAAAAAAATTGCTTAAAATACAAATTGAAAAATATGTAATTGTAAGTGTTTAAACATATTTAAATTGAGTAAGAAAATTAAAAAATCGACGAGAATATCAAACTTAATGTCATTATATCGACAGAGATTATTGGGTTGATTGAATACAATTTATAAATATAATATTTGATAAGCGTGTACATCGGGGTATATTCTGTAAAAGCAAATGTTGTATATGTTACAGGCAATGTGGAATTGCCCGGTATTCCACATTGCCCGTAACATATACAATGTTTGCTTTTACAGAATGTACCCCGATGTACGCATTGTCCGTTCAATGTGGTCTTGCCCGGGAAATGTAAACCAAGAATATTATATGTAATATCATTATGTAATTTTTCTAATAAATTTAATTCAATTATGGATTTATTATATTATTTTATTGATGAAATTAAAAAAAAAAAAAATTAACTAATATAATTATGTTATATATTATTTATCGAATTATTATATTATCTTATAAATTTAATTTATAAATTTATTATATTACAAATATTTTGATAAAAAAAAAATAGTAAAATTACCAATATTATTATTTTAATTTTAGTATAAACTATAATTTTATTATTAGGTACCTATTTATTTACACAAGATTTGGAAGCATGACACTTGGAATTGCATAGTCTGTCTGATTTTCTACACTTGCATTTTTTGTTTTCCAACCCTGAGTACAAGTACACTGATAATATCCTTGTCCTCCTAAATTAGAAAAGGAAAGGGCTGCTTCTTGCAATGAAATTGAATTACCCAGTACGTCTTTGATCAGTACAAATTTTTCTTTACAAATCGTAAATTGGTTTCTACTGTATTATTGATGGAATGAAAAAATAAATTTACTAATATCATTATGTTATAAATATTGTTGACTGATCTTATCAAGACTTTATTTTATTTTTAAAATTAATTTTATCATTTCAATATGGACATGTCCTTATTATGGAAAAACTATATGATTCTTAAATAGGCAGTACGATAGATAGCAAAAATATGTTTATACAGTGTGTTTCAAAAATCTCATTAGTTTTCATTGATAATATTCTTGGTTCACTTTGTCCGGTATTCCACATTGCCCGTAACATATACGTAAGTTGTATGATACAGTGTAAGCACCTAGTATCTACCAATAAAGTATATGTAATTGTAACAAAAACTCTTCAATAACTTTGATAAAATTATTTTTAAAAATGTAAAATCGTTCCTGAAAGTCTTAACTTTATTTGAAAAATAACCGATAATGTACAAAAACTACAAAAAATGACTTGTAATATGAAAAAAAAATGACGTAAAAATTTTTAAAAAATGATGTTAAAAAGCAAAAACAGTGCATTTATAACCAAAACGCCTAAAAATGCAAAATTAAATTTTCATATTCTGAATCAGGAAGACATGAAACAAATTTTTAGCTTGGAGAGCATTACATAGGATTAAAGGGAAAAAAAATGCATTTGTAATCAACATCCTATCTCTAAACATTTCTAACATTGGCACAATTAGGATAACAATTTTAGAGGGGGCTAAGATATTTATTTAATTGATTTAGCCTCCCTAAAATACATTAACCTATTATGCAGTTTTCAAAATATCTGGTGGGCTATGAGTAGTTTTGAGGGGGCTAAGTTCTCCACGCCTCCCTTATTCTGCCTATTATTACCGAACGTATTTAAATTTAGAAATTTAAGCGTTTGAAACTAAGTAATTGTGTTATAAATACAACACTCAAAATACGAACACTGTTTTTACAATTTTGTAATTCATGTTATTGGCATTTAATTTCATAAGTAAAAAAATGTATTATTATAAGTGTTCAGCTCCCATAATACCTCACATTGTCGTATATGACCTTTGATCAGAAAAGTATGATGACCACTGCTCTAGATAGTACTTTAAAGAAGTCACTTTTCAAAATTCTCAATTGTTTTGTTGAAATTCGAGAAAACATATCTAAAATTTGGCAAAAAAAACTTGGAAACTATCTTTTTTTTTAATCCAACTTTTATGAAAATTTAAATATAAATAGACAATAATATGGGAAATATTTTGGCGTAAGAAAATTCTGAAAATGTGTAAAAATTGCATGAAAATATTGAAAATTCAATCTGTATACACTTTTTCATATAAAAATACTTGTTTATAAGTTTTGACCAGCAACTTTTTAAAATCGGATTAAAAGAAAAAAAATTGTTGTCAAAAACACCCCAAGTTGCAAAGTACACTATTTGTTTTTTAATGTTATTTATATTTTAGTGTTATTAAATTATTTGCCGAAAATGAAGATGAACCTGTTTTTGAGATCAATGTAATTGTTGACCCTGTTTCAAGAGGCGCTCAAAAAGTTGGATCTATTCTTTCTGTTTTGTATCAAGTGCTCAATGCAAATATTAATGTATATTTTAACTGTGTTGAGAAAAATAGTGATATGCCTATTAAAAGGTAAGAAGTTTGCATAATTTGTATAATGTATAATTTAAATTGTTACTTATATTTTATTTTTACTTTAGTTTTTATCGTTTTGTTCTTGAACCGGAAATAACTTTTGATAAATCTGGCCATTTGTCACCTGATCCAATAGCAAAATTTTATAATATGCCCACTAGTCCATTGTTAACGCAAATACTTCACATACCTGACAATTGGTTAGTGGAGTCTGTTGCGTCTCCATACGATCTTGATAACATTCGTCTTGAAGATGTTGAAATGGGTGTTTATAGGTATTTTAAATTGAACATTAAATTATACATATACAAAGTGAGATTTTAATGAAAATTTTGTTTTTGTAGCCGTTATGAACTTGAATATCTTCTGCTTGAAGGTCATTGTTATGATTCGGTAAACATGAATCCACCCCGAGGTCTTCAAATGACTTTAGGGACTAAGTCAAATCCAGTAGTGGTCGATACAATAGTTATGGCCAACTTGGGTTATTTCCAAATGAAAGCCAATCCGGGTGCTTGGAATTTAAGACTTCGTCAAGGGCCATCAGCCGATATTTATGATATTATTTCTCACGAAGGATCGGATCGTTCACCAAATAGTATGGACATCAAAGTAATGATTAGTTCATTCCGTTCTCATATTATTAAAGTGAAAGTTGCCAAAAAACCTGGCAAACAGAATTTAAATGTTCTGGGTGATGATGATGATGAAAATAAAGGACTTTGGAATTCTATTACCAGGTAAATGGCAAATTTTTCTAATATAGTAAACGCTGCTTATAAGACTCACGAATAAGATTTAGTCGCTTGTTAGACTCAAAATCGTCTAGAACGGTCTGAATGTATTCAAATACACAATAAATAATTTGGTTATAAGATTCACCATTTCGGTTATAAGACTCAAATTTCGTAGAAAAAAAAAAATCAAATTTTGTAGAAAATAAACTTTTTTGGTTAAAATTTAGAAATAATTTGGTTTTGAAAAGTAACATATTCATGTTTGTAATAACTGGTTTCGATTTGTGCTTTATAATATCTATACAACATATTTTTATATACTTTTTCATAAATATAAGAAACATACAGGATATGAATTTTATCTATCCGTAGAATTAAAATATTAAACTGTATTATCCGATTTCATTTATTTAATATGTAATATTTAAGTACATTAAAGTAAAAGCAAAATAGTAAAATTAAATTAATAAATAATCACAATTTTTATTTTTTTCCCAACTTTGCCTATAAGATTCATTCGATTATAAGACTTACTTTGTGTGAGTCTTATAAGCGGCCTCTACTGTATTTTCAAAATAATTTTAGGGTTGATTTGTAGCTAATTTTTATGACTACAGAAAATCACATTTTAGATTCTGAATGAAGTGAAGAAGCTCATGTTTTTACAATGATGTTTATTTATTAATTTTTTTCTCTTTCTGGAAATACTTTTTCGTATAGAAATTCTTGTCAAAAAGTTTCAATCAGTATTTCTATAGAACCAGAATCGTATCCAGATAGTACTTTAGAAAGATTATTTTTCCAATTTCTCAATACTTTTTCCAAAAACGGGGTAAAACTACCGAAAAATTGACAAAAAAAGGCAAAATATACAATTACCACAATTTCTGTAAAATTGAAAATTACTTTTTGACATAACTTCTAAAATAATGCAGCTAGGGACTTGAAATTTTTACCAACTACTAAAAATAGCTACGAAAACATTTCATAAAAATTTCAAAAATATTTAATCAATTTTGAGTTAAGTACAGCATTTTGAAAATTTCAGAAATTTCTCATTTTTTGTTAGTTTTTATGTAATAAAATTTTTGATTTTTGATATTAAGACTTGAAAATTTAATATGATCTCACTGACATATATGTCTAATTGACCTGAAAAAATCTCAAAAATCATTTGTCAACTCTTTTTTTTATATCCGTTTGAAATTAGAATTTCGACGAAATTTGTTAGTTTTACCTAAAATTACGCACTTTAACGTGCATTAAAGGAAATTGGCCTAATCAATTGTTTTGAAATTTGGTGTCTTGATAGAGAATTTCATTGTGAATATTTTAGTGCAATAAAATTTTTTTAGAGATGAATAATTAAACATTTTATAAGGGTTTGAATAAAAAAACATCGGAGAAAATAAAGACAGATATTACGAAATATCTATAGATTATAAGCATTTGGTTACTGAAGGTTGATAATGCTTTATTGCATCTTATGTATTTTTCGACGCTAAACATGATGGTGTGAATTAGGATAATTAATAATAAATAATAACTAATAATAAATTTTATATATCTATGGGTCCGATATATTTAAATATGTGTGTTAATGTGTTTCGTACTGATAACTGTGTGCAGTGATAACGCTACTGCATCACCACAGTAGGTTGCAGTCATAACTCGCCGCATCGTATGGCCCACTCTATTTAAAACTATGTGATACGTAATTGGATTTGACAACACACTCCACCCTATGCGATGATATCACACTGTATGGTCCGAGCCTAATTCGCTAAATTTTTTCAAATGTCCAGTAATAACTAATAGTTCAATATTATTAATTAGTAACAAAGTAATTCATTTATATTTTTATTTATAGTATATTTATAGTAATTTTTCTGTACTTTTTCTGATTTTCATTCAATCAATACGTAAAATTTTTAATTATTTGTCCATGAAATATTATTTTTACCAAAATATTCGCATTGTAATTCTCCATCTATGAACCAAATTTCATAAAGATCAGTTGAATCAATTATCTTTTATATGCGTTTAAGTGTGTAATTTTATGAAAAACTAATGAATTCCGTCAAAATATTAACTTTCAATGGTTATAAAAAAAGTTGACGTAACGATTTTCTAGATTTTTTCAGTGCCGTTAGAAATATATATAATTATGTTTGTATTAAATTTTCAGCTCTTAATATCCATACATTAAGAATTTATGAATTGAAAACTAACAAAAAATGAGAAATTTTCAAAATGCCGTACTCGCCTCAAAATTGGTTAAATGTCTTTGAAAATTTTTTATGAGGTGTGCGCATGATTGTGTTTTAAATAGTTTAGGCTTGCACTTAGGAAAATTATTGAGAATTTTGAAGAATGATCTCTCAAAAGTACCAAATAGATAAAATTTCCGATCTATAGTTACTGATCGAAACTTTTGGACCAGTATCTTTACCTGAAATCGTGATGACATACATACGAAAAAGAAAGAAAAAAAAATCACAGATTTGTAAAAACAATACATTCCTCGCTATAGCTCAGAATCTAATACAACTAGATAAACTAGATATATAAAAATAATACCCCAATGAAATTTAAAAACTAGCAAAATACTTAAATTATTTACGTTTACATTATTGCTATTTTAAATTTAATATATTTATATGTACATTTTACAGCTCATTTGGTTCAGGTTCACCAGATAAGTCAACTGATGAAACTATCAACATATTCTCTGTCGCTTCAGGTCATTTGTATGAAAGATTTTTGAGAATAATGATGTTAAGTGTTTTAAAACATACTAAATCTCCAGTAAAATTCTGGTTTCTTAAAAATTATCTCTCTCCTACTTTTAAGGTAATAGTAATTTTTTTTTCAAGTTTTAACATTAGAAATTATAAATAATGATATGTTTATTTTAGGACTTTCTTCCTATTATGGCTCAAGAGTACAAATTTCAATATGAACTTGTTGAATATAAATGGCCGCGTTGGCTCCATCAACAAACGGAAAAACAAAGAACTATTTGGGGCTATAAAATTCTGTTTTTGGATGTCCTTTTCCCATTGGATGTTAAAAAAATTATATTTGTTGATGCTGATCAAGTAGTTAGAGCTGATATGAAAGAATTAGTAGATCTGGACTTAGGTGGTGCACCATATGCGTATACTCCATTCTGTGAAAGTCGTAAAGAAATGGATGGCTTTAGGTAAGTTTTATTGAAGTTTATTTCTTTTGGGAGGGTGGTAGACATAACATTTTCTGTTATGTTCGACTGTAACGACATACTGGACAGACATGAAAATAAAATCTCCAGTGGCCAACCACAGACGGCTATGGGCTGTGCATCACGCGTAACCACCTATAGCCGACGATGTTGATCCCCACCTTTGTGCCTCATTGACTCTGGTTGGAGCTTGCGCAGTGCTATCGGCTTAACATCGGGGATTGGTGTCTATTAAAGGGAGCGTAGTTCAAAGTATCAAATGCTGAAATGCCATATACCTTGGTGTCATATTTGATCATTGTCTTAACTTCAACCTCCATGTCAAACACATCAGGAAAAATGGCATTCAAGTTCGCGGTATGTTATACCCCATACTCAATAAAAACTGTTTGATACCGATGGCCACTCAAATCCAGCTATTCAAACTTTATGTAAATCCCATTGTCACCTATGCAGGAGCGGCATGGGCACCTCTATCACTGATTTAAATTGGAAAAGACTCGAAACTATCCAAATCCTCAGGCTCAGAACTATGACCGATCTCTTTCATTCATTCATAACACCATTTTTCTTAACCAATGTAAATCTTCTAAATTTATTGACATGATCTGTCAACAATTCAAGTCAATATTTTATTGTTGCAACCAATCCAAACTCAAACACATACGCGACATAGGCCGCCAAAGCTTAACTACCTACCCAAATAATCCTAATCCACTTTCCAGGCCTTACAGTTGGGCAAATAACTTATAAAATCGAATTTCACTGCTTATATCAAACATTAGTAAAGGCCAAAAAAGCCTGGTACAGTACTAAAAAATCTTTGAGGTTGTCCATTGAAGCAAAAATATCTTTAATTCCGCCTGCAGTTTTCCTCTGATCAACACTGTCTCAAGGGAAATTCGCAGTGACCATCAACAATCAGCCCGTACGATCATCACCAATCAGCCTGTAAGGCCTTAATCAAACAGCCTGTCCTACCAACAACGATCAACCCATCCAATTGACGACGAACAGCCTGTCTAACCTACGACTGAACAGCCTATTCGACACCACATTGTCACTCCTTCAATTCATTTAAGTGAGAGACAATCAGACAAAATTCATGGAGCATTATCGTCAAGAATTGATGACATGTCTTGCTAAGTGTAGAATGCCAAATGGACAAATCATCGTTATTGTAGCAATCTACATTTCACCAAATAAGAAAATGATATAATATACTTCATAAAGAGATTGTTGTTTCCTTATATGGAAGAAGGTGCAGTATTGTTCGGCCATGGAGATGACCAATTATCAATGATTCTGAGGAGGGACTTTAATGTTAGGTTTGACTCTGAAGAGTGTGAACCACTGAACATTTTTCTTCTTGAAAAACTCTATTTAACAATGATCTAACAATTTTTACAACAAAATCGAGTACCACAATAGATGTGGTCTTCACGCAATATCTTGGTGACGTTCAATTACAAAATTATGTTTCATATTTTAGTTACCATAAGCCAATAATAACTTGTACCAATCCAGCCACAAAATGACAGAATGGAAATATAAAAAATATATAAGTAGATGAAAATTAATAAACATATTTTTCTTGTTTTGTTTAAAACATTTTCAGTGTGTATTACATGTTTTTATTTTATTCTACAACTGACTTATAATTCTACCACCCACTTCATTCACAAAAGATGTAAACTTCCCCAGAGCGTAGTCAGGGACCTACTCACTCATTTATTTATAATTACTATTGGATAATAGCATTTGTTTTTAAACACGTATTTCTTATTTTAGATTTTGGAAACAAGGTTACTGGAAGACACATCTGCAAGGGCGTCGTTATCATATTAGTGCTTTGTATGTTGTAGACCTGAAACGTTTTAGAAAAGTGGCTGCTGGTGATAGATTAAGAGGTCAATACCAGGCTCTTAGTCAAGATCCAAATAGTTTATCAAATTTAGATCAAGTATTAAAAAAATATATATATAAATAAGTAAGAAATATTATTTTATGTTAATTCTTTAAAGGATTTACCAAACAACATGATTCATCAAGTTGCAATTAAAAGTTTACCACAAGAATGGCTGTGGTGTGAAACGTGGTGTGATGATGCTTCTAAAAAATCAGCCAAAACTATTGATCTTGTAAGTAAAGAGTGTCTTGTTATTTTCTTAAATTTTCGATCCCTTTTGGTTAGTTTCAAGTGTTATTATTTAAATTTTTAATTTTAGTGCAATAATCCATTAACTAAGGAAGCTAAATTAACTGCAGCTATGAGAATTGTCAGTGAATGGAAAGATTATGATAATGAAATAAAAAGATTGCAGATTAAACAAAGTGAACATGAAGATAAAGTGTTTAGCGATCAAACACAATCAAAAGGTAACAATTTATGTTATTATTTATTTACAACAAAATAATTCTGAGCAGAGTTTTTGTTTATACAAGACAAAGTTTATTTTTATTACAAAAAAAGTTATTTTTTACTTAACTAAGTTTATACTTCACTAAAATTGAACTCCAGTTATTGTTTTGGGGGTAGCCCTGAAAAGGGCTGTTTTTGCTGATGAGGTCAGGAAGCCCGAAAACGTTTGGCCACCAGTTTGGTGTCGTTTTGTTTTGTGCTATCATCATATAGTTATCATTATATATTTTATGTATTATTAGCTGTCTCTACATGGCTCGTGTATTAGTTCTTTTTTGTGTATTAGTTCTTTTTTGGCATTTTCGTAGGCTGTGTGTTAGTGTTGAATTTAATTGTATTGAAAGTGTTATTATTAGTTAAATTCACAATTTAATAATAACTGTCAATTATATAACTGGTATTAATAAAACCAGTCATAGGTAATATATTGCAACACACAATAGGTACCTGTAGTGGACAGTCAAAGTCCAAAGATATTGTGAAATGATGAAATACATATTATATAGCAATATAAAGTCTATACAAACTTATATAGTATATTAAAACTGAAAATGGAATAAAATATATTGGGAAAAAAATTTGCTTATTAAAAATTTTTTTGTCAAAATATCTAAAATTTCATTAACTTTGGATGAAAAAAAAAAATTCAAAACATTTTTGTCAAATTTTTGGTAGTTTTTCCTAAATTTTAAAAAAGCTATTAAGAATTTCAAAAAAAAAAAAAATTATCTTTCTGTGAACACTTTCGTATAGAAATACTTATCCAAAAGTTTTGATTAGTAACTTTTTAGATCAAAGATCAATCAGATGGTACTTTAGAGAGGTTATTTTTCAAATTTCTTATTACTTTTTCCAAAAATGAAAATTTGTCGAAAAATTAACCAAAAATAGTAAAACATGTTTTTTAACATAACTTTAAATGTAATGGAACTAAAAACTTGAAACTTGTACCAACTAAAAATAGTCATGCAGATACTTCATAAAAATTTCAAAAACATTTGATCAATTTTAAGTTAAGTATAGAGTTTTTATTTCATAAAATTTTTAATTTTTGGTTTTAAGACTTGAAAATTTAATATGACTTCACTCTTGTAGTATATATTTAATCCTCCTTAGAAAATTTCAAAAGTTGTATTTAGCTTTTTTCTCTATAGCCATTTAAAGTTAACATTTTGACGGAATTTATTAATTTAACTTAAAATACACACTTTAACATACAAAAAAAATTAGTTCAACCAATCTTTATGAAACTTGGTTTGGATTTAAAAAATATGTAAAAAATTATGGATAAATAGTAAGGGGTTATATTTCTAGTTTACGGAACATTCAAAATGTTAGCAGAATTTTTCTTCACTATCTTATGTGTTTTTTGGCGTAGTACAGTGATGCAAACTAAAATTCACACTCGTCAATAGTTATAGAATTAATAAATTTTGAATGTTTAGTATTTGTGCATGTTATGTGTGCATAAACAAACAGTTTTATCCCGTGTCACAAATAATGTAGGCTAATAGAACAATCACAGTTATGAGAAGCGAATGGTCCGGGTTTGATACCCTATCCAGAAAATGAAATTTTCACACTTTTTTCAACTGTTACTGACCAGAGACAACACAATAAACATTAGTACTTATATTATATTATTGGGAATTAATGTTAATTTATGATAATAAGAGCCGTTTTATTATTTTATTATGATTTTTATATTTTATTGTGATTTGAAATTCTTGATGGAATATTTATTAGATGTAAGGGAATGGAATATATCAAAAATTGGTTTTTGTTTTTTGTTAATGTTGAACAAAAGTAATATTTAGCTCAACATTTAAATCCAGTGTGTGTATATCGATATAATATGTAAGATCAGTGTACACACAAAAATGAATTCATTTTGTTATGCTGGTTGAATTTCAACCTCTTGGTGATACTAGAACTTATTATTACGTAACTTAGTTTACAAATTTGATCATTTACACAAATAATAAATTGAACATATATTATTTTATTATTAAATAACAGTTTTTAAATATATGTATTAACAACTACTATTTAATACTGTATATTAACTTAAGTTCTGTTTTGAATGTTTTATTAAAGAAATTATTTATTGCTTCTTTAAAATTCAACACACTTGCCAAGAGTATCTTACCCAAGGTGCTAAGAATTCTCATACGGTGCGAAGAGTGTCTAGATTTTTATTTATTAACTTAATTTTAGAAGTATAAAAATTTGAATGTAAGGAAATTCCATTTCTGCTATGCTACACCAAAATCATTTTTAATCTGTAAAATACCATACACATTTTTTATATTAATTTATAGCTGTGATCTGACATTTATTTTTTCCTTTCTGAACAAATTTTTTTCCTTGAATAATTTCTTTCAATTTAAATATGAATTTATATTTAATTATGGGTAAAATATTTTTGCATTATTCTTTTAAAGTATATGTCAAGTAATAGCCCTCCAAGATAATTTTTCTTATGTAAATGAACTCAACAAAATTTACTATGTCCCAAAATGAATTTATTTTTGTTTAATTTTTTTCAGAACAAGAAGTACACACAGAGTTATAATGGATTTTTATATGTGAAAACTACAAAAATTCAAATGATCTCCAGCTTAATAATAATTATTAAGTGTGTATTTTATTACTAAATTAACAGTTTATTTATACATTGTATCATAATATTATTATCTTCCTTGTTGGTTACATTTTCAATTGTATAATTTTATTTGGAAATGATTCAAGCAATTGAATTAATAATAATATTTATTTTGACCCACATGGTTTTCATTTATTGATCTAATAAATTTATATTTATATTGGGAAGAGTAAAAAATCTTTCCTTATGATTTTATGTGTTTATATTTAATACATTGTATTGTTACAATTAATTACAAATGTGTCTCTTGATGAGGCTAGTACAGTTTTGGCAGTTCACATAACAGCACCAATGGTATTTGCACTGACAACGTTCAGCCTGTTCGACAATTTGAGTGGTGTAACCTCGTCCACAGCACATAGTAAGGCAATTTTCAGTGCCAACTGTCGTTGCATTACATTTTCTGAAAATGAATTGTGGTTAAGTATGGGAAAATTCTTAAACAAAGTGTACTCTGAGTGTTAGTTTTACCTGCCGACTGTGCCATAACTGCCCATTTTCATGTTGTAATTACAGTAGTCTGGTGATTCGGCAATGTACACTAAGGAATTTTCAGTGTGTTTTGGTAACCCAGATCGAATCACTTGGGCAATTTCCACTTTCACTGGTGTTCTATTGTATAGTTTCAATAGCTTGATTCCCACACCAATGAACTTGGTCGGCAAACCTCTCCAGCACGTTTTCACATTGCATGATCCAGATATGCCATGGCATTTGCAGTGGGTTTTCACACTCGACATGACCACCTAAACACAGAATGATACTGTGGTATGATAATTGTCTAGTATTTAGAGAAAGCAATATGAAATATTTTTATTATTATATTTATTCTTATTTAAGTGACTATGGGATAGGTTCCCACATGATATTAGAATATTGATTGGAGAATGTTACATAGAATTTATTTTTATTTTTTTTTTATAGAAGGAATACAAAATAAATTATTGTTTCTAATGCTTTTGCATTGATTTCAATAGAAATTGATTTTATTTAATACGTATGGATCATTTATTTCATTATTTAATAATTTACGTAGAAAGATATGTTTATATATACCCATATATATATTTATAACTGTAATACACAAATGTATTTTACAGGCTTGTAATGTTGATACTGTATTCACAACCTATTTATTTCTCAAAGAAAGTAAATAATATTAGTCACTAGGTATACAAGTATTGTATTCATTATCTAACATAGCTTTAATGAATGTTTTTAGAAAATCTAATTTGATAATCATTTTAGATTCTGAACGAAGTGAAGAAGCTTATGATTTTACAATGATGTTTATTTTTTAGATTCTGAA
>JAIPRM010005401.1:5297-20645 GCA_025469315.1 Stegophylla sp. TES_Ste_2020 | reverse complement strand
CTGAAGAAATGATTTATCGTTTCTTTAAAATATAATACGCCCGTCAAGAGAATACCACCTGTCGTGCGAAGTACACCCATCGTGCGAAGTACACCCATCGTGCGAAGTATGTCCGCTTTTTTTCAATCGCGATGTATGAATTATGTGACTGCTCGTTTTTTTTTCTTAATAATAAAAATATATTGATATAAAAGCATATTTTTAGAGAACATTTCGGCATATATTCAAATTTTTAAGAGAATATAAGCATCATATTTTGACTGTTTTAAGCGAATATAAATCCGCGCTCTACTGACTACTCTACTGACTGACGCTCTATTTTCTAGTTATCACTGACAGTCAGTGATAACTAGAAATGACTAAAAAAAAATTGATAATAGATTAGAACTTGCAACCTAACCATAGCCACTGCAGTGAGATCTTTCTCAACCTCGAGAAGGTTGAAAAATTATTTGCAGTCCTCTTTATCTGAAATACATTTAAATGGCTTTGCCATGTTAAATATTCACAAACAGATAGATAACAGATATAAACCAAATAGTTGACTCCTTCGCTCTTGGAAAAAAAACTGGACATACGTCTTCGCACCACCGATATTCTTCACTCCTCGGGTCAGATACTCTTGGTGGGTTTATGGAATTTTAAAGAAATGATAAATCATTTCTTCAATAAGTTGATTCTGAACAAAAGAAGTTAATAATATAAAGATCAATGATGGTCATCATTTTTAACACACTTACTAAGAGTATCTGACGCAAAGAACGAAGAATATCCGTGGTGCGAAATATATTCAGCTTTCTTGCCTTTACTTTCCTTTAATTTATTTTTTTTATCTAATAAATAAAAGAAAAAATATTTAATGAGAAAAAAACTGTTGATTGCAATAAATAATATAAAATATATAAACACACATAATAAGAGAAAAATTACTCAGCATACTTTTTTGCCGCGGTACAGTGGTTGTGAATCCCAGCTTCAGATGGTACTTTAGAGAGGTCAATTTCGAATTTCTCAATTGTTTTCTTGAAATTTGGGGAAAACTACTCAAAATTTGAAAAAATCTCAATAACAACATTTTTAATCCTAACTATGAAAATTTAAACATAGATTGACAATAATATGGGAAATATTTTGGCACAAGAAAATTTTGGAAATTTTTAACATTTTTCTCACTAAAATTCTTTTTCTATTCCTTTATTTACTGGATAAATAAAATAAAGTAATATAATATAAATTAAATTAAAGTAAAACAAAGCTAAGTATAGACAAGAATATTTGGACATATTTCACACTATGTGTGTTCTTCGCTCCTTGGGTTAGATACTTTTAGTTGGTGTGTTGTAAATGACGACTATTATTATTATTCTTTATATTAACTTCCTTTGCTCAGAAACATAATATTAAAGAATCGATTTATCGTTTCTTTAAAATTCAACCCACCCACCAAGTGTATCTGACTCGAGGAATGAAGAATACCTGTGGTGCAACATATGTTTGGCTCTTTTTTCTGTTGAAAATAATCAATTCTGATACTCTTGAAAAAAGTTATCCCATTATGAACACTCTCTAAAAATGTGTAAAAAAAGTTAAAAATTTGTGAAATTATTTTATAATAGTCTTTGAACTATAGATATACTATTGTAAACTATGAAAGGTATACTGTTAAGAATATAAACTACCGACACTTGTTGAAATCTATAAAAAATCTAATTGAAAGTAAAATGAAATATTTTATTTTGTGTATTACTAATGGAAATTCCATTATTTCCTACACCTATTGTGTTGATAATTAACTAGAGCAGCAGTTCCTAAAGTATGTGCCATGTTGTTGTTACCACTGGTGCTATATCACCAACATTTTCATGATTTAAAAATAAATAAATTGCAATAAATAAAGATTAAGTCGATTAAGATATAAAATACATAACTAAGGATGTTGCAGCTACATTTTGATGTCTCCATTCAACTAATGAAAATTACAATCAAATTATGCTACCCAAGAACATTATTGTGCTGTACGGGTTGAAATTAGTAGACCAGTGCTCTTCAACCGGTGGATTATGACATAATTATTGGTCGAGTAGGCTTAAATAAATTTGGTCACAATCAGTAATTTTTAAATAATTTATCAATTACCTGTAGGTACAGGATGTCAAATCATAAATAATGAACAAATTAAAATCAAATGTTTCATATACTGGGATCAAAGAATGATATATTACATATAATATATAATTTACTATTAAACCGAATAAAAATAGAGGCATTTAAGAAAAAACTTCATATTTTAAAAGATTAAGTATGTTCTGAAAATTTTGATAACGTTTTTGAGATTTTAAAATAAGGTATTACAATAAAATTAAATATGAAGACATTGCGAGATGGTCAATGATTTAAAAACTTTATATTAATTGTTTGACAAATATTTGCTTGAAGATATTCGAATAAGTTTAGAATGGATTGAACAACTACTAACAGTAGATAAAATGACAGTAAAATGTATACTGATATAGAAAATCAATTAATTCATTAAATATATATTGTGATAACAAACTTTAACAAATAGTTCAGTGAAAATTCTTTAGAAATATTTTAGGTACACTTATGCATTGGAAATTGCACAGAACTTGAAGCTAAAGCTATTTTAAATGATTAATATTTTTAACATTTCATCTATGTGAAAACAAGTTTTCTACAATGTAAAAATTCAAAACGTCAAATAGAAATAGACTTTTAATCGAAAATGATTTGTGAACTGCACTGTCTAAAATCGAGCCAAGATGGATTTTATTATTTGGAACAAAAATTTAATCTATACAAAAATTAAAATGTACATTTATTTCATTAGAACAATCCTTTTACAATGGCATATCATAGCTTTAAAGCAATAGATGATGATAATTTTAAATTTTATTTTTTGATTTTCATGGCTATTAAAGTTGACATGGGTTTCAAAAAAATGGTAGTAAAAAATATGGGTCACAGATACAGTGGCGTAACCAAGGGGAGTGTTTTGGGTGTCTTAACACCCTCCTTAAAATATAAAATTATAACCTCTATTAATTCAGAAATAAACTTTAAACATGTCATACTTTAAAAATTCATATTGTTGAATATGCGATGCTAAATTTTATTTATCTACAAATAACATTATAAAAATGTTAACTTGCAGAAAAGGCAGTTAGATTTTGCTGCATGAAATTTCTAATCAATGAATTTTTGTAAAGTATCCATTAACATTGATTATAATTTTATATTTAAATAATTACAGTACATTTATAGATGGACACCCCCCTTGAAAAAATCCTAGTTGTGCTACTGCACAGATAAATTGGTTGAAGACCATTGATTTAAATCTTTAATATCTATTATTAAATTAAAGAGAAGAGCATTTTCTAGGAAATGTTATATCACTTTTATAAAGTATCTTCTGATAAAAATGTAAGAAGGGTTTGAGTTTTCTATTTTTTAAGTAGCTGTAACTTCTCTCCTAAGCAATATTTTAAAAAACTGTATGATATTCCTTCGAAAATGTTCTTCTTTTTACACACTTCATTAAAAAAATCACATATTTTACCAATTTTGAGCTAAAAAACAGCTCATTAGTTTATTGTGAAGGGCATCAGGAGAAATTTTCAGGTCTAAAAGGGCGCAGTCAGCCGAAAAAGTTTGGGAACTGCAACACTAGAGAATAGTGCGTTTTGTCCAGAGGTGATATAAACACTACCCATGCAAGCATGCAAAGATTAATAATCTAATATGTATGATGAGAATTGTAGATATTTAATTTTATATATATCCCGCATTTTAATTAGTACTGGCTTTCCGCATACTATCATCTCTATAATATATTAGAATATAATTCTAATAAAATTATAATTGTTACTATATTATAGTAATTTTAATAAAGGACTGTAGAAAATCAAATTGTAGAAATACAAATTCATTTATCAATTTTCATTCCCAGATATTTTATTAGATTTCACATATTAAGCATTTATTTGTAATACAAAAAAATAAGATATAATATTATAATAATTAAATTTTATTACAAAGTTAATATCTAACTGTTGTAGAGATGTTCTATTCTACTGTATACACACAAATCTTAAAATTCAAATAAGGTTTTATTTATTCATATTCATCAACATTAATATCATTTAAACCAAGTTCTTCATTTTGTTCGTAGCTTCTTTCAAATTTTGTAATACTGAGCTTTGGATCAAAATCTGGTGGAGTTAAGCTCTGAAAAAATGAATATACATTTAAGTTAAGAAAAATAATTATCCAGATGTACCAATAAATCCAAAATGAAATAAACTATAGAAACAAAATTATATTTTGTTTGCATTAACGATAATTTTAGACTTTGAGTGGAGTGAAGATTGTATTAATTTTACAAATCTATGTTTTTTCCTATGTATATAATTACAAGTTTGGGTAGAAATACTGGTCCAAAAGTTTCGATCAGTAACTCTATAGACGGAAATGTTGTCTAATTAGTGCTTTAAGGTTATTTTTCCAAATTCTCAATACTTCTTTAAGCACATGCCTATACTGCCTAAAAATTGACAAAAAAATGATAAATAACGTTATAACTTGAATTTTTATAAATTTTATTTTACTTTTTTCTTAACATAACTTCAAAAATAATGAAGCTAGATAGAAAGTTAAAACTTTCACCACCTATTAAAAATAGTCACGCGCACACTTCATAAAATTTTAAAAACGTTTGATCAATTTTGAAGTAAGTACAGCATTTTGAAAATTTTTGGGAATTTTTCATTAATTTTACATAAAATCACACACTTTAACGCATAAAAAAAATAATTGGTTTCATTAATCTTTACAAAACTTGGTACATAAATAGAGAATTACAAAGCAAATATTTTGGTGAAAGAAAAATTTTACAGATGAATAACTCAAAATTTTACAAGGTATTGATTGAA
Source organism: Stegophylla sp. TES_Ste_2020 (assembly GCA_025469315.1). Classification (NCBI taxonomy): domain Eukaryota; kingdom Metazoa; phylum Arthropoda; class Insecta; order Hemiptera; family Aphididae; genus Stegophylla; species Stegophylla sp. TES_Ste_2020. The sequence continues at coordinate 15,696 of JAIPRM010005401.1, read as the reverse complement.
AATATATCAGAAAAAGTACTGAAAAATTTACTGGCAATACTGAAATAAATATTATCATGAAATATATTCTAGTTATTTAGCCGATCTGTAGGAAACTTGGAACATAGATGGAAAATTATATTGTGAATATTTTGGTGGAAGAAATTTTTTTACAGACAAATAATTAAAAATTTCACAAGGTTATAATTTAAAAAAATTTGAAAAAGTATGAAAAAATTATTATAAATATTAAATGCTATAAATAATTTTTCTTAAAAATCAATATGGATTACTTTGTTATTAATTTATAGCAATGAACTATTACTATACATTTGAAAATAATAGTGAATTTAATTTTACCATTGATTAAATCAATATATTATCTTATATATATATTTATGTATATTTAATCATTGATTTTACTGTATTATTAAAAAATAAAGTAAAATCTATAAATAGCTCAAAACCCAAGTATTTCCATAAAACACCAAAATGTTAATTACACTAATTACAGAATGGTTAACGATTAATAAATTTATAAAAATAGATTTTTAATGCACCCAACCAAGAGTATTCCACCTGAGGAGAAAAGAGAAACAACACCCCAAGGTGCGAAGTACGTTCTTTTTTGTCTTAAGATGCTAAATGTCGTGTGTCAAATTAATATTTAACTACAAGTCAGTAAATCAGAATTTCCCAAAACCAAAACATTTTTTAGAATAAGAATTTTTTATTATTAGTTGCTATTAGTACAAACATTTACCTGGACATAACTGTTTCCAGCAGGATCAACAAGAATAATATCTACAGGCATTTCGCATGCTTTAATTTTATTCAGTTTATCCAAAAATTCTTCTGTTTTATTAAGAACATTTTCTGATTGACTATCACCACTGTAAAATGCTGTAGCTGTATTTTTGACCTGATCATATACTGATGTTAAAAGACCTTCAATAGTAGTAAAGCGGCCACTTAAAGAAAGTGCACCAATTTCAAAACCTATCTCTGGAATAAGTAAACTGCATGTCTCAGACTGAAAATAAAAAGATTTTTTTAATATAGCAGAATAATATGGATACTTATTTAGAGTTTTTATAGTTTACCAAACACCATTTTTTTTTTCATAAAATTTTTCCTTTACATGCATTTTTTGTTAAAAGTAACAATAACTCATTCAGAATTTGGTAACTAGACCTACTTTAGAAGTTAACTTTTTTTAATTTACAGAGATCATCATAATGCTAAAGCATTAATTATTAGTTAAATAGTTATTACGAGAGCTCAGATGTTTATGAATTTGCATATTCTTTTAGGGCGGCCAGAATTATACCAGAATACAATAAAAATCTGAATCATGAAGTCCAGATTCCAAATATGTAAACTTATTTTGCATACACATTTGCATATGACATTTTTGGGCATATAAATGCTAATTTTGCTCATTTCTAGATTTAGTAGCATATTTATAAATTGTAAATACCATAATATAATTTTTTTCCAAATAATTACCAATTATCATCAATCATAGTTAATTATATTTATATATTATATAATATTTAATTAGGTAAGATTATATTAGTGAAGTCACTCTGCAAATAAACAATTTTTATTCATATAAAACTTGTAAAGCATGATCATGCGTAAGTCATTGAAAAAATATTAAATAAAATTCAATCACCACTAACTCAAAATACAAACAAGTAAAGTTTTTTATATAAGTATTCAATTAATTTTGAATTAGTATTTATCATTTTATAAATATATATATATATATATATTTGTTAAAAAAAAATATATTTAATACATTTGAACTTTAAAGGCATATAATTGCATATTCTGACATTTTTAAATACATTTATTAGTAAAATTTAGGTCATAAACATTTGAGCTCTAGTTATTACTTTGATTCAAGGTAGGAAATTACCACGAATCAAGTATACCTTGATACTCATTTTCATAAACAGTAAGGTATTTTTTCAAAATTATAATAATTTAACGGTTTACTATTCATAGGGTATAGACATAACTGTATGCTGATTCATGATGCTAATCAAGATGGAGCTACAACCCCAAAGAAATAAGAAATGCATACCTAAGTAACACTGATACTACTACTAGTATAATAGTGGTTTGTGTGTAAAATTGAAATCTTGCTTTTTGAGGTAGATGTATATGTATTTCATAAATAACATACAATTTATAATTTTTTATTGTTGTAGGCAATGTAGTGTATTGAATGGTTTTATCTAAAGCTCGACAAGCAACCCTTCTTCAAGCCGACAAAATAGAGCACAGGTGAAAGGCACATAGATAGTAATATTCAAGACTCCTACGAACATTTAGGATCCCAATCTTCGAAGCTTAACATCTAACTTATCTAAGGGGAAGGAAGGATCCATTCAGGTTCAGGTTTTTAGTAACCTTGCTTAGCAAGTTAATTTGATGTCATTAGTTTAAAGCTGTACTAAATGGGTGATCTATTCTAACCGACTTCAGGGATACAAAGTAGAATATTGGTGAAAAGCAGTTCTGGTTGTCACAGATGGTAAAACACGAGGTCCATAAGACCTCAAGTATGCTTGTTGACCATTTTATTCCAAGCTTACCAATGGTAAATGTGTTTATTTTAAACACCCAATATCATTAATGACACATTAATTCATAATGTCTACATTATGGTGTGCTGAAAAATTGAAAAAATTTTTTTGGTCATTAGATATTTATTATGTGTTATTACACAAATAAATTTTTAATTAGAGTAACTAAAAAAGATTAAAAATAAAATAAATTCAAATCTTGTGTTTTGGAGATGTGTTCTTTGCTGAAATTCAGAAAAATTTATAGTTTTTTTCCTTTTTTAGTCTCCCCAATTGGCAATTTTTCCGTGGTATTAAGACACACATTTAACCAATGAAATTTTCGTACATTTAAAATTGCCATAACTTCTAAAGTAAACCTAATCACTAAATAATTTTGACTGTATCACTATCGTTTTTAACAAACACTCCATATGATACAAATAAAAATGCGTCTGTTAAACTAGAAACATATATTATTTTAATGCGCTAATTGATAACCTTCAATATATCTCTATTTAAATCTTCTGGTGAAGAAACTCTAACAGTAATTTTAACCCCTTGTTTTTCTATGCCTCCTCCGGGTTTCACCTCATTAGAACGATAGCCACATTCCTCACAGCAAGTAGCCATGATCACAACTTGTTTGAAGTATGGAATGTCTACAAAAATATTTGTTTAGAAAAAATAATCAGAATAATGTTTATTATATTAACAATAATTACCAGTAACTTTCATATTAGTTTCACAACTTGCATTACAATTTGGACAAGAGACACTAAACTGTACGATTTCATCAGTAACATTATTAACAGCTGTATCATTAAAACTTCCTAATGGTTTGATAATAGATTCTGAATTGTCTTCTTCCAATAATCCAATCATTTTATTTTGTTCACTATCACGGGTAAACATTTCTGTTTTCATTCTTGGATCAGTTTCGGGAGCAATAGGATTTGAAACGAATATATTACCAGTTGGATCTTCAAATACCTACAAAAATAAAAACAATTCAATTAATTTAAAAGTAAAAATTAGAATAATTAATTCAAAGAATTACCATTGGAACTGGATTAGTGAGATTTTTGATACCAATCAATCCTTTAATTACAACATCTATCTTTCCTGCCATTTCCGGATGTGTTTGTTCTAATACATTTCTTTGTTCGCCCAAATTAGATATTGTCTTGGAAATAATGCCTTCAACGGTCGTTACTTGTGATCGTTGCGACAATGGTGGTATCTCAAAATCTAGTTCTACTATTTGTATGCTTGTGTAGTCTGTAGTAATTACATACCTATCTAGATCCTCTTTATTTTCAATATTCAAAGTAATGCGTACACCTTGTGTCTTTATTTCAATTGCTGGATCTAATTGATTATTTTTAAAATCACAGTGAGGACATTCAAATGATGATATCACAAGTTCTTTGTAAAATGGTATGCGAGTCAACAAAAGCCTAGTCGTACCCTAAACATAATTTCACAAAACTAATCAAATCTATATTTAGAATTTTTACTATTTAATATTTTATACAATAGTGTAGTTGTCCAGAATATGTTCATAATTGGACGAAAATAAAAATATAGAAATATAGATGTTCATGATTGAAATTTTAAAAGGAGATGAGCAAAATTAAATTTAACATGAAAATTAAAGGTTAATTAGGTATAAGACAAGGGATAAATATGAGTATATAAAAGTTCTGTTTTCTGATGATGTATGTGTAAACAATTAATTTTTCAATGTTTTTTAGTTTACATATTTCAAAATAACATCATTTATTGTTCTGTTGGTAAGTAATTGAAACATTATTTTGTTTTTTTGCTAAATATTTGTTTTCATCAATCAGTCTAAGTTAATTTTTACGTATGCTATTTTTATTTTGTAGGTTAATTAGAAAATACTCGTACCTAGTGTTTCAAATTTTACTAATACTTTTTCACAGGTTTGTGAGTTACATTATAAAAAAAAAAAATTAAAATATGTGAGTGCAAGCAAAACAGTAAAAAATAAAGTAGATCATGATATGTTAATAAATCATAATTTAATGCCTATTAAATAAATAAACTGTATTGTCAATTAAAATATTGTAATATATTTAATTTAACAAAATTTGTAAATTTTGTGTAGGTACTTATTGGTGTTCTATTGTTAAATTATAAAGTGTACATTGAAGCAACAAGTAAAATATTTTAAATAAATTACTGTATACCCTAATTTAACTCTAAATGAAGTAAAATAGGAAAAAAAAACATTTTTGTCCCATTTCAAATATAATAAAATAATAAACAAATACACAGTAAAATTTAATTATGGCTAAATAAAACTTAACATAGGTAGGTATTGTAAGTAAATATTTCTTATGTCAAACTTAACACTTTTAAGAAATATAAAATTGGTAGGTACACAATGTTAAACTATAGCAATTTTAGTTATTGCATTCATTCTTATAATAAAATTAAAATATTTAAATTTATTAACATTATATTACTTATATTAATTTAAAATTTTAGCTTCAGTAATTGACAAAATTAAACAAATAAAAAAATATTCAAAAAACATACTCGGTAAAACCACTAGAATGTATTTTATTGGAAAACTTCTATTTAGTATTCACCACATCTACACAAAATATTTTGTGGCATAACAAATATTAAATTAAATTATGCAATATCAAATGTTATAAAATTGTTATTATTGTAATATCAAGAATAAAGTACATTATTTAAGAACTGTTATTAACAACTGAAATTACATCAGTTATATTTGTCCAAAATTTCAATGTATGAATTAGTCAACTTGAGAATTTAATGAGGGACCGAAACAATATTTTTTCAAATTGTAATGAAGTACAAAATTACATGATTAATCGGAACCATTAACAATACAGACACTTACATTTTTTCCACAATTGAAACAAAGGCTCTCTACCACATTGACATCCAGTTTGTCAACATCCAAATCTTGGAATAAATCATTGGGTGCGGCACTTTTACTGTTAGCCATGGTTTGTTGTAAGCAGTAAATGATTTAATGGGGAAGCGATCTAAACAGTTTTAATGTAATGAATTCAAAAAGAAAAAGACAAGGAACTTCTGTGGATAGTGAACACTAGGTAGCAATTTATGAGCACAGAACAGAATATAATTACAAATGATAAAATTTTGTATTATCATGGATAATATTGGTTGATATTGTTCATAGATAATAAGAGATTAGATGGACTTGGCGGTCATAATTATTCAAAGTAATGAAAACAGCTGTGACCACCAGTGCGTACTCGGACGAATATTGAGTTTTCGTGATAAGTTGCTGATATACCTTGTTAGTTATATCATGGTCCAATCCATGTTTATATTATCTATGCAGATTACATATTTATGAGGTGATGGTGCAGTGACTGTGTAAGTCTAGTTCTTCCCCCTAGAATTTTATGTGATTCTGCAGTGGATTGTATTTGAATATTGAATCATTGATTGTAATTAATGTATGAATTAACTTTGTTTAAAGAATTTTAAATACTGATATCAAATGTTATTATGGAGTATCAAATGATACTATGATACTAAACTCATTATTTGATAAAGCAATAAAGTAGTTTTTATAATTTTAACCAAGAAATAAGACATCATATTTTTAACTAAATTAAAATTCCAATAATATTATTTTGTTATTTGCTATTTTTTTTTTGATTCTTTTGGAAACAATTCGGATCGAAATATTTTAAATTAAATATGTTCAAAATACCAGTGACTGGAACTCTCCTGAGTGCTAGCAGATTATCTGCTAAATTGTTCATGGCTAGAAGTGGCTTGCATGTTACTACGGTAATGCAGTTAAAAGATAGTAAGTACAACACTATTATTTGTGTAGTTGTTTAAAACGTTTTTAACGTGACTTTTCCATTAGTCCAAGCTACTAAGAAAGGCAATAAATTGGTTATTCAAGGTATCAATATACCTTCATCCAGAAAAGATCATCTTATTCCTAACAACAGTGAATGCTGTTCACTATGTGCACTAAATTTGAATGTTAAACACACGGTACGATATCTCCTTATAAGTAGAAGTGAATTTGGGATAGATTATTATATAAGTTCTATTCCAGGATGTATTGATTCTTAGTCAATTTGTACGTGCTGATGGATGTATGATGCCCCGACGAGTTACTGGGCTTTGTAATACTCAGCAAAAGATTATGTCGAAATTGGTGTCTATGGCTCATAAAGCAGGTAATGTGTTAAGCTAATTATATTGTAGATCAGCGGTTCTCAACCTATGATACGCCTACCACTAGTGGTCTTTCAAAATTCGTTTTTCATTTTTATCATTATTTTTAAATTAGCGAAATGTAAACCGACCTATGCATGAGGAAGATTGTATATAATTTTCATTATATAATTTTTATTAATATTATTCAATGCAATTTAGTTAATGATTATCTATTTATATATATATATATATATATATATATATATATAGCTATTTCACATAGATTTTTCAAAGTATAATACCTTTTTTACTTTTGTATATACATATCTGTGGGAAAAAACATTTTCCAACTTATTATATACATGAAAAATAAATAAAGAAACAAAATAATCATAGAAAACAACTTAAGACTTAAATTTAAAAACATAAAGCCTGATATTGACATCCAGATTCATTCAATACATAACCAACTGTCTCATGAAATTATTTATCATCATTCATATTAATTTTAATAAATTATAGCTTTTCATATGTTTTAATGTTATGTTATTTTTTGTGCTCATTACTTATATATTTAATAGTTATAAGTATGTAGTTTAAATTAGTGAAATAAATTATAAAAAAGTTAAATATATATATATATATATATATAATAAATAATGTTTATTTACTTATTGATAAGTAAGAAAAATAATGGTTATTAAATCATGTGGCACGTGAAATTTTTTTGAAATGCATAATTGGTACACCAGTGATTCTTAACCTTTTTAAAATCACCGTTCCCTTGAAGAGCAACGCCATTTTGCAATGCCCCCCCTTAATAAAAAAATAAATAAAAATGGAGTATTATTTGAAAAGTGTATAACTGAAAACTCAATAGAAAATACATGTATATAATTGGTATTCTTAAAGCATAGCTGGCTTTTCATATCTCATTAGTTGAATATTCAATCAATTCTTGAATCTGTTAATCTGCTGTTTCAATATTTATTGAAAACATTTAGAAAAAATACTATTACAGATAAGCCATGGAGTATCGTTTGGCAAAGTATCTGTTTTTCATTTTAGATTCTGAACGAAGGGAAGAAGCTAGTATTTTTACAATGATGTTTATTTTTTTTTCTAATTTTTTTTTTTTATTTTTTTTCTGTATATACTTTTTTGTATAGATCTACTTGACCAAAAGTTTTGTTCAGTAACTTTTTGAAACCGGATTTACCTCTGGTTGGTATTTTAGAAAGGTCATTTTTTAATTTCTCAATTCTTTTTTTTTTTTTTTATGGAAGAACTACTTAAAATTTGATAAAAAAGACTCGGAAACCATAATTTTTTGATCCAAACTTTATGAAAATTTAAACATAGATAGAAAATAATATGAAAAACATTTTGGTGTATGAAAATTTTGAAAATGTGAAAAAAAAATTTTGACATTTTTCTAACATTTTTTTTCTTATTAATTTTTTTTCCTTTATCTATTAGATAAAAAAAAAAGTAAAGTAATGCAAAGTAAAATAAAGGCAAGAAAGCCGGGCATACTTCGCCACCACAGATAATCTTTGCTCTTCGGGTGAGATACTCTTGATAAGTGTGTTGAAAATGACAACCAGTATTGATTTTTATATTATTAATTTCTTTCGTTCAGAATCGTTTTATTGAAGAAATGATTTATTGTTTCTTTTAAATACCACAAACCCATCACAAGTATCTTACCTAAGGAGCGAAGAATATCCGTGGCGCAATGTACGTATACCTGGCTTTCTTGCCATTACTTTACTTTAGTTTTTTTATTTTTCTTCAATAATTTAGCTGTAATTATAAATGTATATTATGCTCAACACCATTCTATTGCCCAAGGATTGCTCACCGCCCCTCAATCATCCAAAACATATTCATCGCCCCTCAGAACTTTTTCACCACCCACTGAGGGGGGTTAAGAACCACTGTGGTACACGGATATAAAAAGTTTGAGAACCCCTGTTGTAGACTATTATCTGATTGCAAGGAAATATTTTAGTAAAGCGGGTACTCACCGTGTGTGTGTATCGTGTATCGTGTAAAATCCTCTTCTCTGATTGGTTTGATAAAAATTGGTATCCAAAACATCAATGTGTCTGCCAACATATTACCCTAATTACCGCATAGTTGAATATATTCAACTTTTGGCCGTGTGGTTACAGTATTCACTGTGTATTATCAAATACCCTTTACAGAATTAAATTTTATGTTATTTATCTTTATAACATGCCTATTTCCTTGTATGTCTTTTTCTTATATGTCTTTTTCGACGACTTCAAAACAACATTATAAAATAATATTTATGTATTAATTATATTATATTATTAGTTAATATGAGTTATGTAAAGGTAAGATAGTTTTTGTGTCTGTGAGTTGTGACCCTCCCTTAATACTTGTAATATCATCTTTATCTAATTGATATAAGTGTAAGTAACGGCTATAATTTTAGATTCTGAACGAAGTGAAGAAGCTTATGATTTTACAATGATGTTTATTTTTATTTTTATTTTTATTTTTTCTCTTTCTGTGAACACTTTTTCGTATAGAAATACTTGTCCGAAAGTTTCGATCAGTATCTCTATAGAACCGGAATCACACCCAGATGGTACTTTAGAGAGGTCATTTTTCCAAATTCTCAATACTTTTTCCAAGCGCGGTGAAAAACTGTCGAAAAATTAACGAAAAACGGCAAAATATGCAGTTACCGGCATTTTTGTAAAATTGAAAATTTATTTTTACCATAACTTCTACAATAATTGAGCTAGAAACTTGAAACTTTCACCAACTACTAAAAACGGTCAAAAGAACATTTTCTAACAATATCAAAATGATTTGATCAATTTTGAGTTAAGTACGGCATTTTGAAAATTTCGGAAATATCTCAATTTTTGTTAGTTTTTATGCAATAAAATTTTTGATTTTTGATATTAAGACTTGAAAATTTAATATGATCTCACTGACATATGTGTATAATTGTTCTGAAAAAATCTCAAAAATCGTTAGTCAACTTATTTTTTTATACCCGTTTGAAGTTAGAATTTCGACTGAATTCGTTAGTTTTACTTAAAATTACGCACTTTAACGTTCATATAAGAAAATAGGCTTAACCGATTGTTTTAAAATTTGGTGGCTAGGTAGAAAATTTCATTGCGAATATTTTAGTGCAATAAAATTTCTTACGGACGAATAATTAAACATTTTACAAGGGTTTGATTGAATAAAAAATTGGAGAAATTACGACAAAGGCGGCATCTATCAATAAACACAATAAACATTTGGTCGGCGGCGACGTGACGGTCGCGCGCCGCCTCAATCTGTGCGCACCTTAATCGTATCGTGGGATTCCCAACATAAATATAATTATGTAAACTTTATATTACTATTATATTAAGTAAGCCGATAATTTTACAAATGGTTTATGTTTCATATTTTTTAATAGTGACATACTATTCAGCGCTTATAAACGTGCAACAACGTCCGTGTTCGGACAACACGGACTGCTTTTAAAATTCGTAGGAGGCACATCGCCTCCCCTAGTAGATCTACATCTTAGAAATCTGTAGTTGTATAGTGTATACTTTTTAATTTTATTGTTTTATTCACTTAATATCATA
>JAIPRM010005400.1:0-20647 GCA_025469315.1 Stegophylla sp. TES_Ste_2020 | reverse complement strand
AAATTTGACAAAAACGACTCGGAAACCATCATTTTTTGATCCGAATTTTATGAAAATTTAAACATAGATAGAAAATCCTATAAAAAAGATTTTGACGCAAGAAAATTTTGAAAATGTGAAAAAAAAATTTGGACATTTTTTGAAAAAATTTTTTTTTCTTATATTATAAATTTCCTTCGTTCAGAATCGTTTTACTGAAGAAATGATTTATCGTTTCTTTAAAATTTAATACAACCGTCAAGAGAATATTACCCGTCGTGCGAAATATGTCCGGCTTTTTTTTTTTAAACTATCCAAAATATAACAATAATAGACTTGCAAACCATCATTTTTTGATCCAAACTTTATGAAAACTTAGATAGACAATATCATGAGAAACATTTTGGCGCAAGAATATTTTTTAAATATGAAAAAAAAATTTGGATATTTTTCTTACACTTCCTTTTTTGTTAATTATTTTTCTTTTATATATTAGGTATTAAAAGTAAAGTGTAGATAAAAAAGTCGGACATACTTCTTTTAACATGGATATTCTTCACTCTTCGGGTCAGATACTTTTGATGAGTATATTGAAAATGACGACAATTATTGTTCTTTATATTATTACTTTCCTTCGTTCAGAATCATCCTATTGAACAAATGATTTATCATTTCTTTAAAATTTTACACTCCCACCAAGGGTATCTGACTCGAGGAGCGAAGAATATCCGTAGTGTGAAATGTGTCCGGCTTTCTTGTCTATACTTTATTTTACTTTCGTTTTTTTTTTTTTTTTTTTTTGTTTAATGAATAAAGAAAATTACTTTTTATACATAAAACCACGTGGTGTACGATTTTTATATCATTAAAATTATTGTAAAACAGCAATTAAAATCGAAATTTCCGTTTGAACTGATTTTTTGGATTTTAAAATATTCATCAACAGTTTTAAGTAGTACTAAAATTCATTAAACAATTTGAGATTTCAACGGACCATAAATAACCAGTATAGGACTTTTAATCATTTTTTTGTAAACGAATAGATTAAAACATAATTTTCATAAAATAAAACCAGCCGCTAGGAATGCTATGATAAATAAGTTAATAAATATCATATTTTGTCAGTTAAATAGCTTGAAATTATTTGAGCTGAAAATCAAAGAAACGTGGCTTGAAAAATAAATTCAGAAAGAGAGAAATCCAAAAAGCTGAATGTAAAATACGATCGAGTGCAGTTTCATTAACTCGCTAAAACTGAGTACAAAACAAAAATTATTCCACCGTAATTTCTGTACGTTATCGGTAGTGTAATTTATTCAAATTGATCAATTATAAAATCAATATAAATGTTATAAAACCTTCTGCATTTCGTTTCTATCTTTCGTTTTTGACATTTTAATCATTTGTAATCAAACGGTTTGAACAGGTCTGTTAAAAATACAATTTATTAATGGTAGGTACATTTTTTTTTTTCGAAATTGTAATTATATATTTGACAGGACACTTTTGTTGGGATATTGGATAAACGTTTGATGTACTAAAATATGATATTCATTTATTTTTATTTATTTATTATTATTATTATTATTATTATTTTTTGTAGTCGACAAGTAGTAATGAGGCATAACTCATGATAAATCGTGTTCATTATTCGTATTGAATATTATGTTTGATAAAATATTACAATAACAGTTAATACTGAAGTTTGCATTTTGCGCTCGTATTAAATTACCCTATGCTAAAACTTTATTCATCAACCATATTGTTTATTATTCATTTATAGGATCCTCCTTTCAACATTGCTCTGTTTTTGACAGGTGTCATCCCGGTCACCGCATATTTAACTATGCATTATATTACCTTTGGACTTTGACCACATTTTTCTTAGGTCTCCAATTAACACCATTACCCTTGTCATCAACACTGACAATATTGCCAGATAACGAGACTAATTTGAATAAATTAACCAACAGTTATTTTAAAAATGTAATGATATTCTGTTACAATTTCAAAGAATACACAAAACTGAAGTCAGACAAGATAAATGTTAATTAAAATCTTTATAAAAAAAATAATAATAATAAAACTCATTTAAAAAAATAATAAAAAAATTTTATTTTTTAATTTATATTATTGAATTATGACCAATAGATTACTATTATGGATCCGAATTAATTTTATTCTAATGAAATAAATGAATTAAATCTTTTTACAAGTTTGGTCAATCAGAATAAGTGCATAGACATATTGAATACATATTGGAAATATAATTTAATGAAATCTGCGTTGAAACATATTTATAAACATATTTAATTTTAGAAAATGTATTTGTCTTGTACCTAAAGAATATTGCAACAAGTAAATGCGGAAGCATTTAGAACTTATATATCTACTTTTATTAGTGAAAGTCATTTAATTTGCAAAATGATACATATATTTTAGGAGACGATATTTAATCAAAATATGTATCGTATTATTCTTTCTATTTTATTTTCAACAGTTAATTTAAATATTTGAAAATTTTTAGTTAAGATAAAAAGTTAAGAAAATTGTATATATTTTTTTAATTTTTCAACTCGACTTGGTCATTAATTTTGCTAGTAAGTTAATAATTGACACATTTAAAATTGTTTACGTTTTACAGTTTATTTATTTTTAAAATTATAGTTTTAATTAAATACATACATTTTGCATACAATTACACAAACATTTTTCAAATATAATTCTAATTTTCGCTTTATTCCAAAACAAAAAAAGCTTTATTTTTACACAAAAAAAAAAAAACGTCGAAAAGAAGTAACGCTCAGGTGAAATAACCTACAAGAAATGTGTACTAAAACATGCACGGTTCCAATTCAACGCCATTTATATATAGTACTCTACTTTATTTTTAATAAAATATTTATGTCCACATATTTATACAAGCATTAACGTATACAGAAGACTGTATGAAACAAGAATTCCAGTCAAAGACTTACTTGCATACTTTTAAATCCAACTGCGTTATTTTATAAAGTTTTGAAATACACAAAGAAAGTAAAATAATAATAATTTTTAAATCAATTATTTGTTTACTGTAAAAATGAATAAAATAGAAACGAATAATTTTAAAATAAATATTTAACCTGATGGAACACATATTATTTATTGAATTTTAACCATGTAAGCTTTCCATTCTAAACAGTATAGTATTACTTTAATTTTATTTTTAAATATTTTAACAGCAGCTTCAAGTGTTAATTTGTTAGGAAAAACATTACTTGCTTTTAAATATTTTATTACCCTTCCAATTTTAATAATTTAAACTTAAATCTTTATATTTTTGATAGTATCATTTTCGCCTAAATTTATCAAAGGTTTAAATAATAATGTGTTATCATGCAAACTCTGTTCGTGGGAGTGAAAAATGTCTGATCAATCATTACATCCAATGTGCCACCGAGTCGAAAAGCACGAATCAAATCGCATTAACTATATACCCAAAATCGCGCAGTATAATTTGACGTTGTGAGGGGGGATAAAAAAAATTTACTTTTAAGACACTAGTCCAAGGTCCGGTGTTAATGCCGCCACGTGATACGTTCGTTCTCGAACGCTTTTCATTTCGTTATTCGGTTTAATAATATGTGTCTCACCTTTGACATGCCGACAAACGGGAATCTCTCGAAGCTCAAGTATTCATTCTCTCCGGAACGTTTTACCATTTGACCCTTGTAGATGCGCGACGCCGTCAACGTAGTCAACGACATACCGTCGCCCAAGAACATGATTATGTTTTTGGCGACGCCTCTTTTATTCACATACTTGAGTTTCTCAGCCACCTTATTCTTACCGTCTTCGATCCAGTACTGACTGTCTACACGAACAGAGAAAAGAGAGTAAAAAAGTCCACACTTTGTTATTATTATATTTCCATCTTTATACATATACATATTGTGTGAGTATATATATATATGTTCCACGAAATAACAATTCACTCGAGACTTAAGTCCGACTTTAACGAGTGCCGATTGTACAATGGCAAACGTGAGTGAATTTCTTTCGGATGATTTGGTTCCGCAGACGGAGTCGAGATGTGTGTTTGTGCGAGGAATATTTGAAATGGATGTAAAATAAAGTGCATGGCAGTAGGCGTGGTATAGTCTAGAGAAAATTGACAGTAACGACTAAGAAAGTTTAAACGAAAATAGGATAACGTATTTTTTTATATTATATATGATATAGATATTCGAACACTTGTAATAATATGGAACGAACATAAAATGGTAAACTAGCAGAAAAGAAAATTAAAACGAATTTCAAGTCGGCTGCTATTAACATTTATTTCTTCAAAGATTTAAAAAAAAAAAAAAAAGTACAGTTAATAAACTAATAATAACAATGAGTTTGATAGTAATGTGACACAACGAAAATATTCGCGCAAAGATTGTTTTTGATTATTATTATTTTCATTTTTTCAGTTTTTTACCAACTTATACACACTCATTATACGATATTGTATTCTAATGAGAAACATTGCGTACTACCGGTCACTTAAGAAACAGAAAATGACTTATTTTCATACCGCAATTAGTATTTAACACACGGGTACAATGTATACATATTTTACAATAAATTAACAAAATAATGAAATACTATTCTCTATGTATATAGATACGCATTAATATTATTACTAATATAGCGCTATTTTTTATCCCCAATTGGAACGGGAGGGACCATGGAGGGGCCATACTCCCTTTGTTAAGTTTTGAAGTCCATTTATGATAAGATATTTGTTAAAAATATGGATTATTTATTTACCTAATGTTACTAAAGTCAGTATGAATTTTTATAATATCATGTGTACTTAATGTACTTATACTTGCTATATGGTTATAATATGACATTTCCAATCTGACTGAATTTACCCCTCCGCCCCTCCGCTTTCTTTGAAATATACTCTGAGTGTATACGTTTTTGACTTCGCAACTTAATGATACGCATACCCCTAACCACGCCGACCTAACCTAACCACTTTCACTGACAAAACTTGGAGAACATTTTTTGGGGGGGGGCTATTGTGTTTATTTGATCGATTTATCTCCTCAAAAAAGAATTAACCTTATGTAATTCTCAAAAATTCTGGGGGGGCAATAGTTTTGAGGGAGCTTAGCCCCCTCAAGTCTCCCTTAAAAAAGCGTGTGTTCTTTTATCATGTCTGATACAACATAAATAATTCACTGACTGCAGTCATTACACGAAGAAATCAAAGAAATTGCTCGTGAAATCATTATATGAATATGAAAATAACAAATCTTTCTTATCTTTACACTGAGGAAAACAAATAATCTTAAAAACGTGTTCTTTTGGCGCGAAATATTTACATAATTGATTCCTATGCGTAGCTTATAAAAAAAATTAAAATACTGATGACATACTTACATAATATCGTATGTAAATTTGTTTGATCGTTGACCTATGAAAAAATGTACGTGTTTTATATTTTCGTCGAAACATGACTTTCCGCGATAACATTTTACAGTCTCGTTTTTTTTTTTTTTTATGTAAGCATTCGATTAAAAGTTGTTTTTTAATAAATGACCAAATTACCACAAACGAAGTGCAGATTTAATATTTATGTAATCCGTTTTATTTCATCTGTACCGTTAGATTAAATATTCTATGAATCGCTCTGAAGATAAACGCTTGTTTGTTTTTAATACGACAGTTAAAAATTCTCGAAGAAATAATTAATATAAACATTAAGAACATTACGTTACTAATGAATATGAATAAAAAATATTCATAACAAGGAGTTTACTATTTTTTTTTTTTTTTTTTATCGGTGAAAGTCGAGTATAATCAGTATTTTATTTATTTTTTTTTTTTCTGTGAATCATCAAAACTAATTGATATATAAAAATAATTATTATTATTATTATAATTAAAAACAAATAGGTAACGATTATTCGCGCGTTTCCCGTTGGCGATTATTTAAAATTCATTTACCTAGTCCGGCCGGTACTTTCGCGGCAGCAGCATCCGTGCACGTGTTATGGCCTGAAAACGAAAATAAATATAATTATTATAAAATATATACATAACAGTTATATGCGGTCGGTGCTGAGATACGTATAGTTATGCAAAAATGGGACGACGAGTGACGGGTTATTCTTGGTCCGCGGGGCACCGGTTAACTTTTGCACCGCCGGCAGTTTATTATCATCTAAACTTTTCCCTTTCTTTGTGTGTATATTTTTCTTTTTCTTAAAACACGCCGGTGCGTGAGTTTACCGAAAAAAAAAATAAATAAAAAACCCCCCCGGTACGATTTATTGCGTGACATTTAGACCGCGTTTATTTTTTTATTTTATTTTTTCGCTCCCTTCCGCTCCCGTCGTCTGCGCCACCCCCCCCCCTCCTCCCACAACGCGACGACGCCGGTGTAGTCGTTTTCTTTTTTCACTTAATCTGTTGAAATTACTTTGTTCTTGAGTAAGTCGTTCGTTTCAATTTGGAAAATTTCTCCAAATGAGCTACCGCCGCCACCGACGACAAAACAATATTTACACCTCGCGACGACGTTTCCCCACCGCGCCACCGCCCGCAAACAAACTCCGAACGCCACACCGCCAGTGAAAATAATAACTAAACCTCTATCGCGTCTCGTGACGGTCTAAACCGGGAACGGCAAATAAGTGGCACGCATGCCATGTTTGGCACGTGAAAGACTTTTATGAACACACGTTTTAGCAAAGCCGGTGATGTATTGCTTTTGAAATAGGTAAAATTTTGTAATATTTTATTTTTTTTCTTTATATACATTTGTTACTACGATATTCGTATGAAAGTTCCGTTCAACTTTTCTTTAGGTCAGACATCACTTTACTATAATACTATAATATTTATAACAATTATAATCGATAATTGTCAAAAGTCTTATGAAAAAAACGACAGACAGTGTTAATAAAAACTGTAAATTATGTCCAAAATTAAATTTTTGACGTTTTGATTTTATGAAAATCCATTACTAGTTAAATTACACACGAAAAATAATGGTTATAGAAAATTTGAAAATTTGAAAAATTTCCAATAAAAGTGTTATACAGAATAAATAATACACGGAGTGTTTAGAAAAATAATAGGAACCTGGTACGGAGAATAAAATGTCATTAAATTATGCCTTATTTTGGTAAACCCCAAGTAGAATTTATTATATTATACTGAAACTCGACTATTCGGACAATTTTTAAATTTTAAATTTTTATATTTTTCATTCAAGTACGAGTCCCGTAACGCATTTTAACAATAGGTATGCAATCAGATACAATAACACGTTAATTTGTCACGCGTAGAATGAACAAATTTTCTAACACGCAATACGTAGCAATATGTGTTTCGGATATAAAAAGTTGTCTTTGTAGAGTCGCGCTATTATCGATTTTATAAAATATATCACGTCATACGTTAAATTTTATGTTACTGATGTACGTATCCGTTTTTTATGGCGTTTAAATATCCTCGTGACGTATGTATAAACGTTATATTTCATTAAGTCGGCTTACGCGATTATCTTCGCCCGGCGTTCGGTTTTCGTATCGCTCTAAATCCGTAGTACTTGTCGATTATTTGGCATTTGCTAATTTTCAATTTTGCGTAGACAGCAAATTGACACCCGTTGTGCGAAGTACACCCATCGTGCGAAGTATGTCCGGCTTTTTTTTATTTATTATTTACATACTGTCAAAAATCTATTTATACTTTGCACCATAGGTATTCTTTGCTCTTCGGATAGGAATTGGTGGATGTACAAAATTTCAAAGAAATGATAAATTCTATTTCTTCAATAAAACGATTCTGAGTGGAGCTCAGAAAATAGCAGCTATGAAAAATGAACAAAACAATTTTTTACTGGGTCAGTTTTATGTCACATTACTAACCGAGAGCGGAGGAAATCATTGTAAAAACCACTAGCTTCTTCGCTCCACTCAAACACTAAAAATTTGTTTAGCCAATAAAAATAATACATTTATCTTTTATACGTTTTGTGTAAACAAAATTCGATGTGGTGAAATAAAGTGATAACACTCTATTGAAATATTTTAACTAATTATTCCGTTCAACGGTGCATCCGTGTGTGACGTGTCTGGTCTTTGGGTATTTTTGAGACACGAAAACACGGCGGATGCTCAGTCGAACGCGGGGTAATTCGGAATAATATGGATCCGGGGGGGGGGGCACCGTCACGCTTCACAAATTATATTTTACGGGGAAACATTTCGAACGAGCGTATATTATACACGTCGTGCAGGTATAAATATAATAATATTATTATTGTTGTACACATTATGTATACGGTCAGCAGTTGTTCGGGAATTCATAATGGGCTGTGGACGAAAAAAAAAAAATGCACAACAAGCGGTCGCGATTTTATCGCGTGTGGCTGCGCGTTATCTCGCAGGGGTCGTCGGCGGACAGTGTCACACGGCGTTTTGGCGATGATGAACGAGTCCACTCGCCCGCGCCCGCCCCTTTATTAATTCGCAGCTTCCGCTGTGTTAAATCGGCTCCACCGGCGATGGTGGTGGCCGCGAGCGAGAACACTGGCCATCGGCAGTCGGTATTTTTTTTATTTTTTTGAGTTTTTCGCACCGATTGGCGTTAAAAATAACAATCATAACGCCAGTGTTTCCCAAAACGTGCGGCGGCACGATCGTTTAGGAAAATCAAATTTTTCAAACGTTCACGATTCCCTCCCCCCCACCTAAATTATTATTACACGCTGTGTTACAGACGACTTGTCTGTCCAATAATGCGCCGAAAACCGTGTTATATATTATAACAACTAAGGAGTCCTACTATAGCGCAGGGGTGGCCAAATTGCGGCTCTTGTCATGATTGCATGTAGCTCTCATTCTATTTACGCAAGCAATAATAAATCTTATTTAACAGTATATAATATTTTGTTTTTTTCATCACAATTTTAAATCTTGAATTATTGCTTTAAGTGTATAAAGTTTGAGTTTGAATTTAATGTATTAACATTGTACAAATAACTGTTTTAGCATAAAGTTAAATATGAATCATATTTTTCAGATGATATATATTTTTTCAAATCTTTTATTTCCACGAGTTTCTGATCTGGTTACATTGAAGTATGATCGACTCAGAGTTATTCCTAAATATGATGTTTAATTAAATATGAAAAAAAAAATTGCATTCATCATCGGTTAAAATGATTCACAAGAAAATTTCATTTCGAAGATTGATTTTAAATTACAGAGTGATGATTATAAATTAAACTTTTTACACTAAAATTCTAAAAGTTCTATTCCGGGATTTGCCTTAACAACTCTATTGCACATCGATATTTCACATCTGTTTTTAATAAAATACACTGAAAAAGAATTTAAAAGACTTTTTTGGCTCTTGATATAATTTTTATTTATCCGTGCGGCTCGTCAACATATTCATGTTGGCCAACCCTGTACTATACAGGGTTGATTCTTTTATATTCCCAGTTGAGTGTGAAGAATCTAGTGTTTTTACAGTGACGTATGATTTCTTTTCTTTTTTTAGATTTGTAAACTTAGAAGTAAAAATCATCACAGTTTTTTAAAAAGAGTTTTGACAGTATTGACACAATGACGCGACTGAGCAGCGTGACAGCTAGGTCGTAAGGGACGTAAGAGACGTCTGCGGATGCCCTACAATATGGCTGATTATATAGACCAAGCGATTTACCTATAGGGAAATGCTGACGGGATACTCGGGTACCTGTTGATTCGGCCCTTGCCCCGGCTATTCTCGTACTTGCGTCGTAACGAAACTCATTAACGTAGAAATATTATGCGCTCGTGGCTGTAATAAAGTATTTTTTTTTTTACGAGTAGGCATTGTTTAATGCCTGTTTTTATATCGATTTTACATTTGAAAAATTATACCTACTATGCAGTTTCGTTTACACGTGTGCCCTAATATCGTTTAATAATTTTTAATATATTAAATTTATATATGATGAGACGTGTATATGCTATAATTAAAATATCTGTGAAAGTTGCAGGTTCGTTATAAATCAATTGATTTTAAAGATTTCGTTTCGATTAAATAATCACATAGGTATTGGTTTTAATACCAATATTTAAAAGGAACACTTAATATTAATTAAGAGCAATTTCATGATAATTTGCTTTATTTAAAAAATGTGCATAGCAATAAAGTGGCCCGTGGAATGAATAAATTCATAAAAGTGATCCGAAATATCCAAAAGTTTTTGTAGCATTGAATCTACACTTTTAATGTCGATAATAAGTAGAATTTGAAAGTTATCAATTCCCATAGAAATTTATTTTATTTTAATTATTAAAATTCGTCTTTGTAAAAACGTTATTGCTCTAAAAAAAAAATTAAAAAAACAACTTAGTATAAATACATTTAAAAATAAAAACCACACTTTTTAAAAATAATATTTTGTTTCGAAGAATCAATAACGAGTAGACTGTTCTGATTCACCTATTTTTTTTATTTTAATTTCCCAGTATTTGTTAATACCTATACCGACTTATAAGTATTTAATATTTCGATCACAGACATTAAAATTTAAATTAAAAGAGATTTTGAAACTGTTATATTTTATACAATGTTTTTCGGCTTAGAACGTCGTTAGTATTTATTCTAAATAAATTAAAAGAAAAATTATTCACGCCTACTGTATAATATTATATAATTATTAATTTGGAAATAAAATTAGTCTTAATCCACGCGTTTTGTTATAAAACATTTGACAACAATAAAATACACATTGACATAGATAACAAGAAGAAGAAAATAATCGATTTTTCTCTCTATAATATTATTCAATAATAACTATATTATTTATTAAAAATATATAATCACAGCTTCGTCATTGGAAAACACCTATATTTGAGACAATGTCGTCGATGAAAAAAAATAAATAAATAAATAAATGCGTTTGACTTTGACAAGTGAATAGTATGTTAATGTGGAACGAGGCTTTATAATGTAATTTTGAATAAGACGAAGAAACCGGGAATAAAATAGTGAGTATTAATTTTTCGTCAAAGTTTTAAACCATCATGTGATTTCCCTCGGGTATTAAGTATGTTATTTACGGTCGTGTTTTTTTTTTTTTTTTTTTTCTATGCGCAGACGAATGATATTCAAAGGACATAATAATTTCATTATTTTTTCCGCCCCACTTTATTCGAAGTTCCAAAAACTCGCGGGAAGACACTATAAAGAATATGTGATACACGTAGTCGACTCACGTTAGAGTTAAATAAAAAAAAAAAAAAAAAAAAAAAAACTATAAGGATATAGAGAGTGGATAATGCGATTTATAGTGTGCCTTTACCTTTGTAACGATCGGGTTGATTGCATTACGCGCTTAAACCTTGGTGTGTAAAAAAGAAAAGAAAAATCGTCCAAAAACTTAATACGTTTGTTTTGGCACCATCATAGAACGATATACCGTGTGTCAGGGGTTTCCAATATCTTTTTTTTTTTTTACGGTGGACCAAATTTAACATACACCTTGGCATCCGTGGGCCAACATTTTTAGAGGAATAGAGAGGTTATGAAATCAAAGAATTGATAAGATTTTAATAGAAAAATGTATACGTTTGTTTTTATAATTTTTTAATTGCATTTACATAATTTTTATATTCTAAGCGAAGCGAAGACGCTAATGATTTTACAGCGATGTTTTTTGATTCTCTCTTTCTGGAAATACTTTTTCGTATAGAAATACTCGTTCAAAAGTTTCGATCAATAATTTTAAACACCCGACATCACACTCAGATATTACTCTTAAGATTGGTAATTTTTCAAATTTCTCAATACTTTTTCCAAAATCGAGGAAAATCTATGGAAAAATTGTAAAATAAGTTATTACCCAAATATTCATAAAATTGAAAATTGTTTTATAATATAACTTCAAAAATAATTTGGTTGTATTTTTTTGTTGTGGTAATATTTTTTCGCCATCTAATGAATTTCGACGCTGAAAAGGATGGTATAAACCAAGGGTTCTCAACCTGGGAGGCGCGCCCCCCTAGGGAGGCGTCACAAAATTTCAGGGGAGGCGTGAAAATATTCAAATGAAACCACATTTCACCATATATATTTTGCTTTTTATTATTATTTTTTTTTTTTTTGTATGTAGGTATGCTATTATAGGTCATTAATTGTGTAACAACCACTGTTTAATGTATCTTAAACTACTGTGGTAACAACTAACAATACTATTTTCAATAATTTGAAGAGTATTATTCATGTTATAATTCCCAACGTTAATAATTAAAGTCATGATGTATTTATGTAGTATAATAACATATTATAATTCAATCTTATAGTAGTGGGAAGGGGAGCGTGGCCCCCTATTTTAGTATAAAAGGGGGCATGAACCTCAAAAGGTTGAGAACCCTTGGTATAAACCACATTAATTAGCTTGGTGGGCCTGTACAAAAACCTTGGCGAGCCGTAGTTTGGAGACCCCTGCCGTGTGTCCACGAAAACAGAGTTCACTTCAAAACTTGGTACCCTATGGGTATTTTTTAATTATGTTAGTAAAACATATACTATTGAATCATCAATTCCTATATTATGACCTATCAACTTTTTTTAAATCAATATATTTTGCGTGTGCACAAAAAGATTTCATTTTATTTAATTAGGAACCCCTTTTACCCGAATATCGTTTTCGGATTGATGGAAATTGTTTAAACTGAATGAGAGTTATTACAAATAAAAAAAACATTCTGTTACATTTGAAATTTGAACTTTATTTATTATAAATGCACGTATTTTTTTGTCTTCAACGCCATTCGATAGCACATCATTGGACTGGTAATAGTTATCTAATGGGAAGATAATGACATTGAGATAATAGGTTTTAGTGAATTTTACATAATATTTATGAGTTAATCACGAAAATAGAACAATATTCTTAATATTACTTGAATAATAATAATAAATCTGATCACGTCATGGTGTTTACAACGAAAAAATACATAGGTATATTTAAAAATAAATGTCCAAACTCAAATTTAACGAAATAATTCGATTTAAATTTGACACAGCTCTCAATGAGTCAATACTGGATCTAGAATAAAAGTTGACCGATCAAAATTACTTGAAAAAATCGATTAACCCGAAAACGGCATTCGAGATATGCTTTCATTGAAGAATTGAGAAATTCAAAAAATGACCTCTTTAAAGTACAATCTAGAGGCAAATCCGGTTTCAAAAATTAACATCATTGTAAAAACACTAGCTTCTTCACTTCGTTCAGAATCCAAAATCGTACCGGAGGAATTTACACGTTACCACGACCGACCCCAAAATCGACAACCTGAAAATCGGTGAAATTTACAACCTCCCCGTGAAGCCGTTGGACACTGCAATGCGACAATAATTTTTGTTTGTGAACATAACGCGCGTAACACGTAAGAAAATTATTAAAGTTAAAACCTAATAGTTTATACTATTTAGAGACTTAACGTTGTAATTTTACACGTGGGGCAAGTTTACATATTCGCCTCCAAACCGCGTTTAAAAAATTATTTATTAATAAAAAAAAAAAAAAACAAACAAAATTGTGATTAGATTTTTTTCGAGTTCGAAAACAGTTTATATTAATATATAGTAGTAAAAACTAGTAAATAGGAATAGGTAACGAAATAAAATGCAAACAGAATATTTGATAACCCTTTTTTTTTTTCTAGCGATCTTATTTTTAACAAAAATATAAATTGAGGTCAATGGACTTTAGCCCTCCACAGCACAACCTTGACCTTTTACTAAATCAATGTGTTAATGGTGCAATAATCCGCTATCTCACAGATATCTCATTATAGATGAAATCAGTAATATGCATTTTTTTTTTGTAGGATAATAATTTAGGACGCAATCAAAACGCAGCGAGATTATTTCCTATTTAATAATCCCGCTGTGTTCTAATTTCGTAGTTCAAATTTTTACAACACTTACTCCCAGATTTTTGTCGATTATAATATACTATAATTGGATGCCATTTTTACTATGCTTGAAATAATATTATATTTGTCTGGTTTATTATTTTAATATTTCCCGATTTCTGTGTTTAAACGCAATATAGAAACACTTAAATGTTAAATAAAACTAATGTTCATTGAAAACGAACCAAAATGATAACCTATATGATAACCTAACCCAAGTCTGTAAAAATGGAAACGGTAGTTTAGTACAGCGTAACATTATGTTATATAATAATAAATGGTACTTAACGAAAAATATTTCTGACCCAACTACAGTAGGGTGACCATATTTAAGAAAAGAAAATACAGGACAAAAATATTTTTCATAATATTTTTAAATAAATAAGTATTTATTACACAATATATATATTAAACACATACATTGTTTTGGAAAACATAAAATAACATAATGAAACTAAATTGATACTTTTTAAAATTTATTCATGCGTATTTTATACTTTACTTTCTAAAAAAAAAACTGGTTAATTCATTTTACGATTATAATTAATCTAATGGTATCCAAAAGATTTCTAGATTCTTACATTATTTTATTCAATAATTTCATTTTAAAAATTACAAAAATTTTAAATCAACAACAAGTCAAAAAACGGGATTAATATGGGACAAACTTGAAATTACGGATCAAAAAGCGTCCTGAGAGAAATTTGTCAGGACAACAGGACACAGAGCCGAAATAAAGGACAAAATCCTGTATAAAACAGGACGCATGGTCACCCTAAACTACAGTGTACTACATCGAAAAAAATCCAGGACCCAACTAGTTTAATGCCTAAGTAGTTTGGGACACGATCGGAATTACATTTTATTTTCAGGACAAAACTCGGGTGCAATCATAATATATGGTCACGATTAAACAAGAGACGTATTATTATAAAAGGATTCGATTTTTTTCTGTTTAAAAAAAAAAAAAAACCCCTCGTTTCAATAGGTTAGCGAAAACAATGATCCTTATTATTATTTTATGACAATTATGACTAGTAGTAAGAGGCCTCGTAGTAAACATTAAAAAAAAAACCAGACATACTTCACACGATGGGTGGAATTCTCTTGACGGGTGTATTGAATTTTAAAGAAACGATAAATCGTTTTTTTCAAAAAAAAAAACGATTCTGAACAAAGGAAGTTAATAATATGAAAAAAAAAATGTTAGAAAAATATCCAAAATTTTTTTTTCACATTTTCAAAATTTTTTTGCGTCAAAATCTTTCTTATATTATTTTCTATCTATATTTAAATTCTCATATAGTTCGGATGAAAAAATGATGGTTTTTGTCAAATTTTGGGTAGTTTTTTCCAAAAAATACAATTGAAGAATTGAAAAATTCAACAAATGACCTATTTAAAGTACAATCTACCAAGCAAATCCGGTTTCAAAAAGTTGCTGATCGAAACTTTTGGACAAGTATTTCCATACGAAAAGTTGTACACAGAAAAAATAAATTAAACATCATTGTAAAAACACTAGCTTCTTCACTTCGTTCAGAATGTAAAATTTGAAATCAAAACACGTCATACATAATGAGCAAAATTAAACGAGCCCTAAAATCAAAACGAACTAAGATATAAAACAGGAAAACTCGAAAATCTACTACAATAACATTAAGTTTTTAAAATAAAAATAATCTACAATTTTTTTTTTTTTTTTTTTTTGTATGTTAAAGACGATGTACATTGTAATATATTATTACATACGTTTTGAAACGCGGTCGAGTACTATGTAAGTTTTGAAAATCTCCAACGAATTCTAGGCTAGAGTACTTGAAACTTTAGCTCTCACCGCGTCCGTACGTGTAAAAGTTTGCGGCTAGTGTGGTAATTTCGACGTCGCGTCGGTCGTTACAAAGTTTTTGTATTCTCTCTCCGGTTCGATGTAATTATCGGGTTATGTGTTAGATGGGTTAGATTGGTTACGGTAAACGTTACACAATGGGCAAAAAAAAAAAACCGAAAAAAGACCCGGTCTTATATTTTGTAATAATTGCGTTCGACGCGAAAATTGACAACAATCTTTCGACTTACCGTTAAATGTTATGACGACGAGGCACAGACAGTACGCGAACGTGATGCGAATCATTGTCGATGAACCCGAGTCGACCATGGTGTGCGGCCGCCGGCAGTTGAATACTAAACACAAATCGTGATCTACACAACTACCGCGAGTACAGAGCTGGTGAGCAAACGTGCTGTCAGCGAACCGGTTTTAGATATTTTGCTTTGCCCATCCAACGAGACTGGTGTACGTATAAATAATATTTAATGAACATTGATCGAGTTATATTGATTGATATAGGTACACACGCACACACACGTTTATAAATATTGATAGAGGTGGATTTATCTTCTTTTTTTTACCGCTATATAAGAACCAAAAATTTCCCACCCCCATAATGGGCGAACGAGTTACAACACCCCCTCCAAAATATCTACTCTAAATATCAAAAAAATATTATAGACCATAGTGTACATATACGTCAGTTTGAATTTTTAGACTATTTTTTCGCCCTTCAGTTGTGTTTACCCTACTTTGAAAAAATGTCAATTTTTAGTTACATAAGAAAACCATTTTTAATTTAACTACTACCTTACTGTCCTCGGTACAATTTAAAATTTTTTTTTTTTTTTTTGGTACTCATCAACAGGTAGATACTTTTTGGCAGATTTGTAAAGTACGGACACGCCACACACACACGACGTTTCAAACACAGACGGCGAGACAATGTAATAAATAATAATTAATGTTTAAATGTTTTCATTGCAGTTTTGAGTTCATAATAACAGCATAAGATTGTTGAATTAGTAAATAATTTAAAATCGGTCATGTCAAAAACAACATAAGTCACTATTTTTATAAAAATGACATTTTGTCTAATTTTGAATCTATATATATATATATATATACCTAGTTACATATTCCTTGTAAAAACTACATAAAAGCAAACTAATATTTAATAAAAATATAGGCTGTTTAAATTTTAATTCACTGCAAAACAACATTAGTTTTCAGGAGTTATTAAGTTATTTGAGTTTATATAAAATTTCGATTTTATGACTTATGTTGTTTTTGAAATGACCGATTCTAAATAAATACAGAGTTATCGTCGATCAGGGGTGTATTTAAGGGAGGATTGGGGTGGGAGGCTAAGCCCCTCCAAAGATTAGTTTTAGCTCCCCCTCGGATCCCCCGGATTTGTCTGCATTTTCATGCATATTGTCACTATCGTGTCGCAACGGCACCGCGGCACACGCACTTGCGTCACCTCGCGTCAATATAACGCAAGTGTGTACCTACTAGGTCTTATTGCATCGCGGTCATTGGCAACAACGTTTTATCCTACATAAATTTCATTTTGAAAATTACACTTTTAGCATTAAATTTTATAAACGCTTATTAATACCTTTTTCATTTTTTTTTTTTTTTTATTATAATTCGTAACAAAAGTTTTTATTTTATTTTATGAACAGAGTTTTAAATTCTGTTTTTTAATTTTTGTTGCCGCTTAATGTCTGTAATCAAAAAAGTACATCTAATTGAGTGATATTCATAGACGCAATTAGAGGGGGGCTTGAGGGGTCTAAGACTCCTCAAAACTACTCTTAGCCCCAGAATTTATAAGAATTACATAAGGTTAATACTATTTTGGGGGGCTAAATCAATAAAATAAACATATTAGCCCCCCTAAAAATGTTTTCCAAGTTGTGCTTATTGTGATATTACAATTTAAGGAAGAAATTAAAAATATACAGGTATATAAATGCATATATTTTGGATGAGAGCATATTTTTGCATATTATTAAAAAAAAATAAGAGCATATCAAGTGCATATTTAAAGGTTTTTCAGTGCATAAATGCATACTTTTTTAAGATTTTTGAATGCATACAACACTAATTATGAGCCATATATCAAGTAACAATGGTTATTAATAACCATTGTTGCTTGATATATGGCGGCCAGCAGTCGACCGTACGTATACGTATTTTTAACGTGACGTACACGAGCTTTAGGCGAACTATAGGTACCAATGTGTTGAATAAAGTTTTATCAAAAACTGTTTTCTGTGCAGTTTTTTACTATATTTCTAGTGATTATGAATTATAATGAACCCAAATAGATAGGTTTATTATATACGATATACAATAATACAAAATAGAAAAAAAATACACACATTATTCGTAAATATAAAAATAATTAAATTTCCAATTATTTTAATACGTTTGATTCTTTTTTTAACAAAACACTGCAAAATTTACGCCCCTAAAATTGTGTTGCTCTTACAGTCAGTGGCGTAGCGTGGGGGGAGAGGAGGTCCGCCCTGGGCAGCATTTTTAGGAGAGAGATGTCAAAAAAAAAGTTGTTTCACCTTAATACTGTTTTGGAAATTTCGAAAGCAGCGAGCACAAAAAAAAAATGTCTTTTAAAGTTCAAGCATTGAAGCAGAGAGCAATAAAAAAAAAAAGGATTAACTTTTTCCTTAAAAAGGAGGGGGGGGCAAATCTGATCTCCACCTCGGGCGTCTGAATTACACACTGCCTAATAGTGACTAATGGGAAATCCGCCTCGGTTAAAAGTTCATAGAACTATAGTAGATAATAATAATATTATTAAAATTATTAGTACATAATAAAAAATATCTACACTGATAAATATCATTTTTCCCATGTAATATAATAATAATACATTATATCGGCATCGACTGTAAACTAAATAATATTGATAATAATTGCAATTATTTTTGCGCCCGAGTTCCTCTACCGGTACGTATTCAATTAAATAATTTAATCATATACGCTCATGATTGAAGCCAACAAACATTTGAAATATAATAATGTTATCCGAGAGAGTTGGCCAACTGCATTCATTATGAAATGCTAAATACTCAAATACATTTATTTGATATAACAATCAATAAAATAATTGCATTTATAAAAGACATATTATTACTAGGATGCTTTGTATATGATAAAATATTCAAATATGAAATAACTATATACTTTATATAAAAAAAAAAATTCATTTTATTAGTGGTTTTATATCCGACATAGATAGCGTTGTTTTTAAATATTCGTGCAATGATAATGAATGTATTATTAAGAATAAAATTAAATAAAAGTTTATATTTTATATTTACTAACAATTAACATATATTATGCGTTACTTTATAAAAATAATAGTACCTATAGTACAATAAACATTATACACATAATATTAACAATAAGTCCTATTTTTCAGACGATTTCCACAAAAATAATAAATATAGTCAATCTAAATTTAAATAATATTCTCAAATGAGTAATATCACGTATATTATAGTAAATATATTAGTGAAAATACATTACGTGTAAATAATAACTGTGAATGAAACTGGATGGTGGGTTTATATTAATTAAAACGTTTAAAATGAAATCATTTTGATAACAAAACAAGAGTCGAAAGTTTTAAACAAACTTCACAAATGTAGTCCAGCAATAAAATAAATTAAAAACATGTTTAATGTGTCTATAAATATATTATAAATTAAATGAAACATTTCATACCAAAAAGTATATTGTTTATTAAGTTTTTTTTTGGAAACAAGTTATGATTTATGTGAGGTTATATTTCCTCGAATAGTTGATCCCTTCCGAAACAAAGTAGAAAAATCGTAGAATTTTTAAATTTGACTACGCAGTTTATAAATATAAGTTACATACTTACATATTATATTATGTATGTATTAAAAATCAGTCACGGGCTTCGGTAGTGTAGATTTAAAAAAATTACTCTAGGATCATAAGTACCTGTTGCATTTAAGATTCTGAGTGAAGCGAAGAGCTAGGTTTTTAAAATGATTATTATTATTATTATTTTATGTGTACACGTTTTCGTATAGAAATACTTGTCCAAAATTATCGAACAGCTATATTTTGAATCAAAATTTGCCTCTAGATGGTACTTTTACTTTGTTATTTTTCAAAATTTTCAATAAGTTGTCCAAAATTTGGGAAAAGCCCTCCAAAATTTGACCTAAAAACACCTGTAAACCTTTTTTTTCAATCCAAAGTTCATAAAAATTTTAAATTTAAAAATATTTTTATAAAAGAAAACTTTAATATTTAAAATTAACAACCTTTAAATTTTTTTTCTGTTCTCATTTAATAATATTAAATTTACGGAATAAAAAATATTTTGTTTTGTACAAAATAATAATAAACTTTATAATTTTTAAGTAAAATTGTCTCGTATAAACTGAAGCTCTGCTCAGAATAGTTTTATTGAAGTGAAATCATTTATCATTTTTTTTTTTTAACTTAACACACCCACCACGTCTCACCAGAGGAGTGAATATATAAATATATATGTATATTTCTTATAGCTTCCGCGAAAACAAAAAACAAATATTGACAAATGTTATTCAATATTCAGCTCCCATTCAACCAGCCGCGTAAAAAAAATTGATCTATACCCATTGTTCGAGTGGAAATTCAATAGCAAAAAAAGCCGGACATTTTCAAAATTTTCTTGTGCCAAAATCTCTCTTATATTATTTTCCGTCTATGTTTAAATTTTCATATAGTTCGGATCAAAAAATGATGGTTTCCGAGTCGTTTTTTTAAAAATTTTGGTAGTTTTTTAAAAAAAAAAAAAAAAAAAAAA